>RCUC01138406.1:0-54548 GCA_003697995.1 Taxidea taxus jeffersonii | reverse complement strand
TAATACTTTTAGGGTCTCTCTTTGCTTAGAGGACCCCTTTCAATATTTCCTGTAGAGCTGGTTTGGTGTTTACAAACTCTTTCAGTTTTTGTTTGTCCTGGAAGCTTTTAATCTCTCCTTCTATTTTCAATGATAACCTAGCTGGATAAAGTATTCTTGGCTGCATGTTTTTCTCGTTTAGTGCTCTGAATATATCATGCCAGTTCTTTCTGGCCTACCAGGTCTCTGTGGATAAGTCTCCTGCCAATCTAATATTTTTACCATTGTACGTTACAGACTTCTTGTCCCGTGCTGCTTTCAGGATTTTCTCTTTGTCGCTAAGACTTGTAAATTTTACTATTAGATGGCGGGGTGTGGACCGATTCCTATTGATTTTGAGGGGTGTTCTCTGCACCTCCTGGATTTTGATGCTTGTTCCCCCTTGCTATATTAGGGAAATTCTCTACAATAATCTTCTCCAGTATACCTTCTGCTTCTCTTTCTCTTTCTTCTTCTTCTGGAATCCCTATTATTCTAATGTTGTTTCATCTTACGATATTACTTATCTCTCGAATTCTCCCCTCGTGGTCCAGTAGTTGTTTGTCTCTCTTTTGGTCAGCTTCTTTATTCTGTGTCATTTGGTCTTCTATATCACTAATTCTGTCTTCTGCCTCATTTATCCTAGCAGTAAGAGCCTCCATTTTTTATTGCACCTCATTAATAGCTTTTTTTATTTCAACTTGATCAGACTTTAGTTCTTTTATTTCTCCAGAAAGGGCTTTTATTTCTCCTGACAGGGTTTCTCTAATATCTTCCATGCCTTTTTCGAGCCCGGCTAGAACCTTGAGAATCGTCATCCTGAATTCCAGATCTGACATATTACCAATGTCTGTATTGATTAGGTCCCTAGCCTTTGGTCCTGTCTCCTGCTCTTTTTTTTGTGGTGGGTTTTTCCGCCTTGTCATTTTGTCCAGATAAGAATCCGCTGTTCTCCTTGTTAAGTGAACTTGGTCTTGGCTGGATTTCTTTGATCTTCTGGGGGAGGGGCCTGTTGTAGTGATTCTCAGGTGTCTTTGCCCCAGGCGGAATTGCACCGCCCTTACCAGGGGCCGGGCTAAGTAATCCTCTCAGGTTCGCTTTGGGGAGCTTTTGTTCCATGAACGCTTTCCTTTCCGTAGAGTTCCGGAGGACGGGAATGACAATGGCGGCCTCCCAATCTCCGCTTCAGAGGAGCCGAGAGCTAGGGGCCCCAGTCTTCAGTGCGCCTTCATAGAAAAGCGTTTAATCCCTCCAGTCTCCCCAGCCCACGTTTGCGCCCGGAGACTGCGCTCAGAGAAAGTCGTGCGTAATCAGTCCCGTCTCACTGGCTTCTGGGAGCGCTCCAAGCTCACCCAGCCTGTGACCAAGCGTCTCTGTCTCTGGCAGAGTCCCACCTGGAGTCTCCAAACCCCGTAGATCCCTGAGCTCTCCCGGTCGGAGTCTCCCCAGATCTTGTGGGGACCCCTCGCACAGAGCACCGGCCCGTGCCACAGAGCACCGGTCCGTGTCACAGACCACTAGGAAACCTCGGCTCTGTCTCCGCAGCCGGCTTCCCTGCTCTAATACTTGTGAGCTCTGTGACACTCAGACACCCCTGATCCTTCTGTGACCCCGCGGGACCTGAGTCCACGTTGTCCCCGTGAGGTCTTCACCCTAGTTTAGCCTCTGGAGCGATGTCCCTCCATGGAGCAGACTTTTAAAAGTCCTGATTTTGTGCTCCGGCGCTTGCTGGGAGCCGGCCCCTCCCCCTGGGGTCTATCTTCCCGTTGCATTGGATTCACTTCTCCGCTCGTCCTACCTTTCAGAAAGTGGTCGATTTTCTGTTTCTAGAATTGTTGTTTTTCTTCTCTTCGATCTCCTGTTGGATTTGTAGGTGTTCGGAATGGTTTGATAGGCTATCTAGCTGATCTCCTGCTGGCTGAAGTCGTCTCAGCCTGCTACTTCTCCGCCATCTTGACTCCTCCTTTTTTTTTTTTTTTAAGATTTTTATTTATTTATTTGACAGAGATCACAAGTAGGCAGAGAGGCAAGCAGAGAGAAAGAGGAAAGGAAGCAGGCTCCCCGCTGAGGAGAGAGCCCGATGTGGGGCTCGATCCCAGAACCCTGGGATCAGACCTGAGCTGAAGGCAGAGGCTTCAACCCACTGAGCCACTCAGGCGCCCTTACAATGCTTTTCTGAAGACTCTTCTACCATCCACATTGGAGCTCCTGGGTCCCTGATTTCACCACCCAGGAATACTCTATTCCACTATTTGTAAAAACATACAAGTTAACGAGCGAAAAACAGGCTCTTTGGTGAGGCTCAAAACCATCACTATAGACAAAGAAGAAAAAGGCAATGTAACAATCCTGTTTAATCTAAAAACATTAGAAGGATGGGTTCAGACTTTATTTTAAAAAGCAGTATATGCTAACAAAAAAAATCATTAATCTCCTCCTAAATATTTCCCCACAGTGGACTGTGATATACCTTGGCTTTCTTTATGCCTTATATTGAGCAATTTTTTACAGACCTTGTCCAGCTCCTCAGAATAATGCTCAACCAGGGATTTACACACGAGTCACTGACCATGCTAAATCAGCAGGTCATTATCTGAGTCCTGGGCCTTTGAGCTCTCTGGAGAAGTCATGGGCAGGGAAACACAGTCTCCCGGCCCATTCAAATTTACCCTACTGGTTTGGCAGAGATGCCCAGGCAGATGAATCCATGGCAAGACCCCGCACGGAGTCAGCATTAAATGGAGAGGCAGATGCTATTCAAACTGGTCTCCCCAAAGCTGGCATTCCCACCCCCAATGAACAACTGAGATACCATCGGTGCTTGCCAAATTCCAGAATTAGAAAGCTGGGCCCAGGCTACTGTTGTCCAGTGAATTTAATGGACAATGACAAGATTTGAAGGTGATTCAAATATGTTCAGCTCTCGATCATGTTCTGGGAGAGGTTCCCACTGTGGTAGATGGAATTTTCTCTGTTAATTATGAGTCACTAGTGAACTAGATTTGAAATTTTGCAAATAATAAGCAATCCAGATCTCAATTTTCATTTCACAATTGGATGCTGTGGAAAAATGGTGGCAATAATTGTTCCTTCCAGATTTTTCTGTGTTGAGCCTATGAGATGCTTGTGAAAGCAGAATGGAAGGGGTGGCAGGAAGCCAGGCAAAGTCTCTGATCTAGATTTTATTTCATCTCATACATAATATAGGTTTGTTGGGCTTCCTTCCTCTGAATGTTGAAATTTTACAGAAAATATATTTTGCATTGGGTATGAAAATGATGATGATGAGGCTATTTCTGCTAAAAGAAAGGCTAAGCCTATCTTATTTTTATTTTTTTTTATTTTTTAAAGATTTATTTATTTATTTGACAGATTGAGAGAGAGAGAGCAGAAGTAGGCAGAGTGGCAGGTAGAGGGAGAGGGAAAAGCAGGCCCTCCACTGAGTAGGAAGCCCCATGTGGAGCTCAATCCCAGGACCCTGGGACCATGACCCAAGCTTAAGGCAACTGAGCCACACAGGTACCCCAATTTCTTTATTTTTTTAAGTAATTTATGTATTTGTCAGAGAGAGAGAGAGAGAGCACAAGCAGGAGGAGCAGCAGGCAGAGGGAGAAGCAGCCTCCCCGCTGAGCAGGGAGCTCAATGCAGGACTGGATCCCAGGACCCTGGAAGCATGACCCGAGCCGAAGACAGACACTTAACTCACTGAGCCACCCAGGCATCCCTAAGCCCATTTTTTTTTTAAAGATTTTATTTTATTCATTTTAACAGACAGATCACAAGTAGTCGGAGAGGCAGGCAGAGAGAGAGAGAGGAAGAGAAGCAGGCTTCCCGCTGAGCAGAAAGCCCGATGTGGGGCTTGATCCCAGGACCCTGGGATCATGACCCGAGCTGAAGGCAGAGGCTTTAACCCACTGAGCCACCCAGGCGCCCCCCTAAGCCCATTTTAAAGAACAAAACAGACTACATAGTTTATACATGAAGGCAAGTGTAAAATGAATTGTGGGAAAATCTCTTTATATAGCTAATGTCCATGAATAAATCAGAAGCTGACCCCATGAGACTTAGCTGGCTTATAGTGAAACTTGTACAGGTTAGAAAAAGCCAGGCCTTTTTGGGTGGAACATGGCTGTGCATTATGGGGGAACATGGCTGTGCATTATGGCAAAACAAAAAAACATGACCCAGGGTGAGGGTCCTGGTTGGACTTCAGTGCTCACCGCCCCTGAGCTGGATGCCTGGGTTCACCCTCATGGCCTGCACTGAAAGCAGAGAATGGAGATATAAAGGCAATGGGACTAAATGAATTGAATTATTTCCCTCCAAAAGATGAAGTCCCCCCAGTACCTGTAAATGTGAACTTATTTGAAAAAAAGGGGGTTCTTTGCCAAAAATCAAATTAATATTAGGTCATAAGGGTGAGCCCTAATCCAATATGACCATCCTCACAAAAAGGCAAAATTGGGACATGGAGACAGACACACATAGAGAGAAGACAGTGTGAAGACAAAGGAAAAAGGTGGTCATCTACTTGCCAAGAATGTCTGAGGCCACCAGAAGCTAGGAGTGAGGCCTGGAACAGATCATTCTGTCTCACCTTCAGAGAGAGTATGGCCCTACTGACATTGACTTTGAACTTTTGGCCACCAGAATTGTGAGACAAGAAATTTCTGTTGCTTAACCAGTTAAGTCTGGTACTTTGTTATGGCAGCACTAGCAAACTAATACAGGGAAAAACAATAGGGCTGCATCAGAATGCAAAGCCTGGGAGTATGACCTGGACCAGAAAGTCAGAATTCCACAGAGGCCACAACTCACCCAAACTTCTCTCTCACATAACAGAAGCAAAAAAAAAAAAAAAAATGGTGCTCAGGAAGGGCTAAAAGCTGCAAACTTATGGGGGAGGGATGGAGGCCAGATCTGGAAGAAGGCAGATGGTACACAGAGGCCCAGTCAGAGTCATGGGGGTACTATCTCTTGGTCTGTGGGGAGAACTGCAAGCAGATATCTTGCCAATAGCACAAGAGTAAGACAAAATGTAGGGCCTTGGGCCTGGAGAATAAGGGGGACAAGGTCTAAAGGGAAGGCTTTGGGGCTAAGGAAATCACATTCAGAGCCAAGAAAGTTGAGCCATTCAAAGACATAGAAAGATGTTCCTAATTCAAATCAAAGTAACTGGGCAAAAGGAAAATAGGAAGAAACAGTTCTTCAAAAATAAGATTATCTTCACAATAATCCACAATAATATCATAATAATAAGTAAATGTTCAAATGATGTCCATTTACCTTCATAAAAATAAATAAGGTAAAAAACAGAAACATAAAAAAATCCCCAAAATGTATATTAGTGCTCATTACTGGTGGGTCTAGTTTCCTTACTATGTACAGAAACCAACATTTGAAGAACATTTGAGGCTATTGGAGGATTTTCAACTCTGGCCAGAGAGGGATACCCCATGCCTGTATGATTCCATCACACTAAGAATTTAATTAGCTCCTTTAGGCAAAATGTCTGAATGTTTTCTATTTCCTACAGATAAACATCAAGCCATAACTTGCATTTTTGATCCAAGGGAAACACCAAGGCAGTTGTCAGTTCAGAAAAGATAAAGTCTGATGGCCTAGGAGTGAATTTACTGAGTCTCACGTTACATTTGCAAAACAACCAGAACTGAACTGAGCCTGCAAGTGAAATGGAAATCAGTGTTTCAGAACAAAAATAGAATAATGCATGAACTCTCTCCGCTCTTGATCACATCTGAGTAGAGGCAGAGGCACTGGGTTTTCATTTCTGTTTGGCATTTTTGTCTTACCCACACAAAAATGAACTAGCTAACTGAGGTGTAATCATAGTTTCCCAAATGGATCCATTTTCCTAGACAGTTTCAAATCATCTCATAACCACATTCAGTTGAAATATGCTTTCTTTGTAACCCATGAAAGGAATGTTACATTCCTCTGTCACACAAAATATGAACATTATCCACATTTCCAAACGAGCACAAGACTGACCAGATGTTTGTTATTCTGAATCCTACAGAAAAAAGAAAAGAAAACACACACACACACACACCCCAAAACAGGAGTCTTTTTTTCTTGTAAAGAAAACTGGCTCTGACTCTTATAAGAAAGGACCATAAATATATATTCACAACAAAAAATATCTAGGGGCTCCTGAGTGGCTCAGTGGGTTAAGCCTCTGCCTTCAGCTCAGGTCATGATCTCAGGGTCCTGGGATCGAGCCCTGCATCAGGCTCTCTGCTCAGCGGGGAGCCTGCTTCTCCCTCTCTCTCTCTGCCTGCCTCTCTGCCTACTTGTGATCTCTTTCTCTCTTTCTGCCAAATGAATAAATAAAATCTTTTTAAAAATATCTATAAAATCTTTGGAAATACAAATCATGATGGAAATGGTTTTTTTTTTTCCCGGCTTTGTTTACCAGAGCAGCTGAGATTAACAGGTGTATCTGTGACATTTACTTCATGTAATAGAAGTGAAATGCTTCCACATGATGCCAAGTAAAAAATTTCTGAAGAGTGTTGCCTGGAACTTTAATCTTATTATCTCCTAGAGATCCTTAAGAGATCAAAGTTGATATGTTAAATACCACCAGACACTGTTTTGCCAGGTTGAAAAGACCTTTACAAAACATGTAATAACTAAATAGGGTCATGGAATCATCCAGTTGGGGGACATTTTATTTTATTTTATTTTTTATTTAAGCTTTTTTTATTTAAACATATAATGTAACCCCACCACTCTCTCCCAACCCTTCTCCCCCCACCACCCCTCTCAGTTTGTTTTATGACATTAAGAGTCTCTTTTGGTTTGTCTCCCTCCCGATCCCATCTTGTTTCATTTTTTCTTTTCCTACCACCTTAACCCCCACCCCCATTGCATCTCCACTTCCTCATATCAGGGAGATCATGTGATAGTTGTCTTTCTCCAGTTGACTTATTTCGCTAAGCATAATGCGCTCTAGTTCCATTCATGTCGTCGCAAATGGTAAGATTTCATTTCTTTTGATGGCTGCATAGTATTCCATTGTATATATATACCACTTCTTCTTTATCCATTCATCTGTTGATGGACATCTAGGTTCTTTCCATAACTTGGCTATTGTGGACATTGCTGCTATAAACATTCGGGTACATGTGCCCCTTTGGATCACTACGTTTGTATCTTTAGGGTAAATACCCAGTAGTGCAATTGCTGGGTCATAAGGTAGCTCTATTTTCAATTTTTTAAGGAACCTCCATGTTGTTTTCCAGAGTGGTTGTACCAGCTTGCATTCCCACCAACAGTGTAGGAGGGTTCCCCTTTCTCCACATCCTCGCCAGCATCTGTCATTTCCTGACTTGTTCATTTTAGCCCTTCTGACTCGTGTGAGGTGGTATCTCATTGTGGTTTTGATTTGTATTTCCCTGATGCCCAGTGATGTGGAGCACTTTTTCATGTGTCTGTTGGCCATCTGGATGTCTTCTTCGCAGAAATGTCTGTTCATGTCCTCTGCCCATTTCTTGATTGGATTATTTGTTCTTTGGGTGTTGAGTTTGCTAAGCTCTTTGTAGATTTTGGATACTAGCCCTTTATCTGATATGTTGTTTGCAAATATCTTCTCTGGGGGACATTTTAATTAGTAACTAGACTCAACCATGAATCAGTTTGATCTTGGTAACAAAAATGATCAAAAATATTTAACTGAGCATTTTTCCATCTGCTGTGGTCTATTGTGTGAAGACCCCGAGAGGAAGATACGCACGACCCAACCAAAGAAGTGATTATATTAGAACACTTCTACCGAACAAGAATTATAGTAATAATGTGGCAACTATCTGTTGAGAACCTGTTATATCTTGGGCATGGTGCTTAAGCTTTAATGCGCACCATTTCCTTTATCTTCATAACTCTTTGAGGCAGGTGTTATCATCTCCATTTTACAGTTAAGAAAACTAAGGTGCAGGGAGGTAATCACCAAACATCTCACTGTCAAGAACTGAAGGGTCTGAGATTTTACCCTACTTGTAAGTTAATGAAGTAGTCTGCCAATTTCATGCATGCTGGCAGAAGACATGAAACTTCTGGGTCAGAGACCAAAAAAAATTATTTTCCTAGGGTGTCTGGGTGGCTCAGTTGGTTAAGCATCCAACTCTTGATTTCAGTTCAGTTCATGATCTCAGAGTCATGAGACTGAGCCCCAAGTTGAAGTCCACACTCAGCAAACAGTCTGCTTGGGATTCTCTCTCTCCCTCTGCCCCGCCCCACTAAAATAAATAAATCTTTAAAAAAAATCATTTTCCTGGAGTAGCAGACACCCTGAGCTTTGCATATACATCAGTTTCCTACTTAGAGTGACCATCCATCCAACTTGCCCAGAACTGTTTCAGTTTCTGCATTGAAAGTACCAGGTGGGGTGCCTGGGTGGCGCAATTGGTTAAGCATCTACCTTCAGCTCAGGTCATGATCTCAGGGTCCTGGGATGGAGCCCCATGTTGAGCTCCCTGCTGGGAGAGGCTGCTTTTCCCTCTCCCTCTGCTCCTACCTGCCCCCTTCCCTTGGGCTTGCTGTCCCACTCTGTCTCTCAAGTAAATAAGATTTAGAAAATGATTTAAAAGCTTTAAAAAAAAAAAAGTTCCAGGCAAACCAGGGCAGAGGATCATTCCAGTTCCCCTTGCCCCCCAAATCCTACAAAGGCAATGTGGAACAGCCCAGGTGTGATGCTCTTACACTCACAACTGAGGACCCCCAAAGCTCAGGAACATCCCAATCTTGTAAAATAGCAGTTAGTAAATTTGCCCACATTCTCCCCCACCAAAAGTGACATTATTTGTATTATTTGGGGTAACAACAAATGGGCCCAGTGCCTTGGAGGGAGATGCTTTATCTTCTAAGGCTGTTTACTATACAAACACCCTTGGAAAGATGATCTCATACAAACGCTATCACAAGTGCAGAAATGTAAGACTCAGAGAGAGCTATCTCCCAACTTTCCTGGCTGTTAAGTGGTGAGACTAGTATTCAAATCCAGATTCTTCAGATGTCAAAATCCCTGTGCTCTCCTGCCAGTTAAATTATTCTTCTCAGATCTACAGAGTTAAGGTCAAAAGATGGTGAGGTTTTCTTTTAGCTGAAGGTTTGAATTCTTAGTCTATTTAAAAAACATATGGTATTTTCCATCTTGAATGGACTTATGGAATAGAAATTTGGAGATATTGCAGAAATGATACTGTAATCCAAAATAAAGTATAAGGAGTCTGTTAAGCTGATTTCTAAGGGTTCTTCTTGGCCTGAGAGCCTGGCATTCTCCAACCACATTATTACCACCTGCTGTTTGTTTTCCTCTCGTGCTGAAGGCCTTCCACAGAGTTATATTCTTCTGCCTCATTTTGAATCCAGGCAAAATTTCAGCAGCAAAGCTGGAGTATGTATTTTGATACCAATGTAATTTAACAACAAATTACATTATAAAGAGAAAACCAAGATTATATCAAAGAAACTCACTTTTTCTTTTTTTAAGTAATCTCTGCACCCAAAGTGGGACTTGAACTCATGAACTCTAGATCAAGAGTTACATGTTCTATGGACTAGGCCAGCCAGGCGCCCCTCACCTTTTTTTTTTTTTTAAACAAATCTTCATTAATTGTACAATGGTAATCACAGCGTCAAATAGATATGGCTTTTTTAGGCAAAGCTTAAAATGTATTTTTGTCTCTGATACTGAGTTCAAGTTTCCTTTTTCTTTTTTTTTTAGCCAAGATTCTAGCAGGGGAGGATATTACTGTATGTTTTAAAAGGTTATTTTGCATTCCTTTCTGCACAGAGCTGGTTTTTCTCTCTATTACTCTCTAAAGATCAAAGAACGATGAAAAGAAGAACCAAATAAACAAACAGAGAACAAAGGACCTGTGATAAGAGAGTTTCTATATTGCCTTAGTGATCATTTGCTGGAAGGACATTGTGGCCAAATGGGGCCAACAAAAGTTAAGCAAAAATGAAAAAGTTAATAAATAGTAACCCATCTTTCAAAGAGGTAGCTGATGATTAAGAGACCCTCAGGACATGATTGCATCACCCCCAACCACATGGATTCCATTGTAGAAACAATTACGGTCCCCATTCTGGGATGGCCAGGCTGCTCGGAGACTATAAAGATGAGCACTCATGACCCAAATCTATTTTCAATGCGGCAAAATTATCCACTCTTCCAGCAGGGGCCTTCAAGAGCCAGACCATCCATCCAGTGTATGAAGCAGAAGAAATACCATAGGGGGTGGTATAAATTCTGGCAGACTAAAGAGCACTCATCCCACCTAAAAATATTCAAATTCAGTTTAAACAAAACTGCCCAAATAAACTTTGAGCCACTCCAGACAGTCAGGGGGCAAAATGGCGCCCCCTGTCTCCCAGGCTAGCTCAGCCAGTTTGCTGAGACTTCAGCAGCAGTGAAGAAATGCTCAACCAAAGCTTTGGTGAAGAACAGGAGAAATAGGTTGTGCTTATCAAATGCCTTTTGGCTGGCAAAATTCTTTCAGAACATGGCATCCATGGGATAGAAGACCATGAAAGGGGTGTTTAGAGTAGAGCTTTTTTTCTCTCCAAATGAATTGAGATCTGGCATGCTAGGAAAAGAACCAGAGTGCATTTGGCTCATGTGAGAAAATTTAATGAAAGTTGATTTTCAGTAAGCTTATTTTTAGAAGAAATATGCTTTTGAGGGCTCCATATTCTATTTCCCTACACAAAGCATGAGGATACCCCTGGCTTGGAAGGACAGGCACACCAGCCTTATTGACATTTCTACTCCGAAGCTGAATGGGCTTCAGCAAAGGATATTGCTGCTTTTCTGAAGCATTTCCTGGGGGCTTCAAAATACAGACCCTCTGGCATTTCAGTAGGGCCCAGTTATCTCCATGGCTGGAGAAACCAGTTCCCCTCCCCCTCTGACTCCTCCACTGCCCAACTTTCATCCTTTACAATGTATTCTTTGCATCTTTCTTATTTCGTCTCTCTCTCCTGCCCACTTTCTAACATTTCCATTCACTGCCTGCTACCACAGCTATTTTCTGACCTTTTCCGTAGTTCACAGGCTTAAGATGCTTTTCTTGTCATTTCTGTTTTCATGGGATACACACTGGTCACAGAGGAGAAATGTTAAAATTACTGTTTATCCCAAGTGATTGGCATTTTGTCTGCCAAGTGCATCAGTGAGATTCGTAGGTGACCTGAATTAGAACGGCTCTCCCTTTTGGAGGTGGAATTCTGGAATTCTGGAGAAGCCAGCTTCCTGGGTGACTCTTTCTGATACCTCACAATAGAGATCAAAACCCCTCTCACCACTGCCCTTCCTAGTATTCTCAGCACCAATAACACGCATTATTTTGTGCCGACCACGTGCCATGTGATCTGAATAACAAGCAGATTCCACTCTCCTAACCCCCACCCCTATAAACGCATGCAAAGAGAAAAAGGCATATGTTGCAAATTAGCCTGCGTTAAAATCCATCCAGGAGCTGAAGAGACCCAGAATCCAGAGTCAAGGTTCTTGTCCTGACTTCCTGCATCTTAAAATCTGTGACTTTCTCCATGCCCACACACAGAACACAGGATTTCAAAAAGCATGTAATTCAAGCAAAGCAAATAAAATGAAGGGACTATTTTTTTAAATCCATATTTAGTTTTGGTCTTATAAGAAAGGAGGAATTTTTTTTTTAAAGATTTTATTTATTTATTTGACAGACAGATCACAAGTAGGCAGAGAGAGAGGAGGAAGCAGGCTCCCCGCTGAGCAGAGAGCCCGATGCGGGGCTGGATCCCTGGACCCTGGGATCATGACCTGAGCCGAAGGCAGAGGCTTTAACCCACTGAGCAACCCAGGTGCCCTGAAAGGAGGAATTATTTTATCATTATCTATCTTGAACAGGTTTTTTATTCAGAAATCAGGCTATTGGGTAACATAACGCCCAAAATGTGTTAGTGACATAGTATAAAATGTTAACATGTATGTGTATCTCATTTTTTAATCATCAACCAATGCTATTAAAGAGCATATTATTTTAGGACAGTGAGCATTTTCTCACTAATTCTCTTCAACCACAGTTGAAATCAGATTCTGCAAGGCCAATCAGATTCTGTCAGTGTCTTTAGATTTTTCATTTATTTTTCACTTTCTAAAGTCCCTCAATCACCACACACCCACAGCACAGTCTCCAAAGAGAAAGGTGCCTCCTTTCCAAGTACATCCACTCCTCAACCCACACCAGCACACATCTTCAACTTGAAGACAGAATATTGTCGTTTCTTTCAGATCCACAGGAAAGAGGAGGCCCAGAGTAGGGACATAAGTGGAAAGCTTTCAAAGAAGAGACTTTGCTTGCAGTTGTGTCATTTATCAGTTCATGTTTCACAACAGGATTATCATGAGTTATGTTTAGGAAAGTCATTCTTTATGGTTAAAGTAGGATTAACTAATAGGACTGAGAGAATTTTCAAACCATTCAGAAAATAAGATTATTCACAGTTGTGTTTCTACTTGCGTGAATAATAGGGAATGCTTTCTTACCAAAGATGACCATGAAGTTCACATCACCTAAATGTGTTAAGTACTAGAAACATTGCAGACATTGCAGCATGGCTTTAGAAAACATCATTTTCCATTGAGAAACCATGTTGGCTACTTGTCTTTGAAGAAATAGAGTTTTAATGTACTAAAAAGCAAAGCCACTTGATTCCCTCTCAACACGTATTTCTTGAGGACCCATAGGTTGGTCCAAATCTGAGATACCATGAAACTTCATTTATCAGCTGTACAAAGAATTATAACTGGGGAGATGGGGGTGATAGGAGAAGCATCTCACAGATGGTGGGGTCACGAAAGGCTGGGCATCAGCTAGAGCGGGGCAGTGCAGAGAGAAGAGGGAAGGGAAAGCTCAGAGCCCCAAAGACACATAGGAACTGAGAGCCGGCATGGTCCCAGCTGAGATGCAGGTATCAGGAGCTCCTGGAAAGACATGTTCCAAGCTCCTAGACTGTCACTGGAGTTTTAGAAGCAGCTGGCAGAAGCATTTTTTAAAACCTAGATGTAATAAGCAAATTGAAGAAATCCTTATTCAAAATCAAATGAAAAGGACAAGAAGGTATAAATATGCCTGAAGTACAAATACATTTTAATACAATAAGCCAGCATATACTTCCCACAAATACCTGACCTTAAGTCTAAAAAAAACCTGGGGTCACCTGGGTAGTTCAGTCAGTTAAGTGTCTGCCTTCAGCTCAGGTCATGATCCCAGGGTCCTAGGATTGAGTCCCACATCAGGCTCAGCAGGGAGTCTGCTTCTCCCTCTCTCTCTCCCTCTGCCTCTCCCCCAGAGGCTTGTGTGCACATACTCTCTCCCCTTCTCTGCTCAGGTAAATAAATAAACTCTTAGACTAAAAGGAATCTGAACCAGAAGAACACAGTGTTGTTCTGAGCCTTATACTGTGTTAAATATGAAAGCCAGCTCCCCACATTGCATATTCTCTCCACCCAAAATGAAGTTGGGAGGGGTCTCCCCTCTGGCACTTCATTTTCTATAGGGACAAGTTTTGTTTTCCATATCTAATAGTGTTCTTCAAAACCAGAATGTCGGGACGCCTGGGTGGCTCAGTTGGTTAAGCGGCTGCCTTCGGCTCAGGTCATGATCCCAGCGTCCTGGGATCGAGTCCCACATCGGGCTCCTTGCTCGGCAGGGAGCCTGCTTCTCTCTCTGCCTCTGCCTGTCTCTCTGTCTGCCTGTGCTCGCTCTCTCTCTCTCTCTGACCAATAAATAAATAAAATCTTTAAAAAAAAAAAAAACCAGAATGTCATCTAAAATGCCCAAACTCCACAGAATAACCAGAGAGACGACCAGATTTGATGTGTCTCTTGACATAATTCAACAGGAAGTGCACACTAACACCCCCAAAGTCTACTTGCCTCCCCCCACCAAAAAAAGTCAAACTTGAATCAGATCGACCTTCTATTTCTAAACACCAGTTTGCAGGAAATACAAGACAACAGGATAACATGTTAAAAAGCAGTATGACAAATCTAACAAAATCTAGAATGTGGCAAGTACTCCAGGACTACAGACCCACCTTCTTAAATAATTGTGAGAAAAAAAAATAAGGGAAGGGAACCTATACATTTAAAAGATTTAACAGATCTATCAACCCAATGCAAAGTGTACATTGGGTTGGATTCTGGTGTGAACAAACCATTTACAACAAAAAACTTAGGAGACAATCAGGCAAATTTGAATACTGATGAAATATTTGATGATATTTAAGAATGACAGTGAATTTCGCATAGAAGACATAGAAGTGATATTTTAAAATGATAGGAATCATTATGGCAAAATTATAGAATGCCAGGGATTTTGCATCTGAACGGTCCAAGAGACAGGAGAAATTTTGTGGGAGGGTGGGGGTTAGCAGAAAGAGGTTATAGATGAACTAAGACTGGCCACATGCTGATGATTGCTGGAGCTGGGTACAGGATGCGTGGAAATTTGTTATGCTGTTTGCTTTACTTCTGTGTATGTTTGAAAATATCAATAACGAAAGGTTTTAGTTTAGGACGCCTGGGTGGTTCAGTCAGTTAAGCATCTGCCTTCAGCTCAGGTCATGATCTCAGGGTCCTGGGATCAAGTTCTGCATCAGGCACAGAGTCTGCTTCTCCCTCTCCCTCTGCCTCTCCCCCCCATACTCTTACTCTCTCTTGCTCGTTCTCTCTCTCAAATAAATAAAATCTTTAAAAGTTTTTAAAAAAATTTTTTTTAAAAGAAAGGTTTTTGTGGGTGCCTGGGTGACCCAGTGGGTTAAGCCTCTGCCTTCGGCGCAGGTCATGATCTCAGGGTCCTGGGATCGAGCCCCGCATCGGGCTCTCTACTCAGCAGGGAGCCTGCTTCCTCCTGTCTCTCTCCGCCTGCGTCTCTGCATACTTGTGATCTCTATCTGTCAAATGAATAAATAAATAAAAATCTTAAAAAAAAAAGAAAGGTTTTTGTTAAATGAGTATGTAACAGCATTAAAAATAACAAAATTGGGGTGCCTGGGTGGCTCAATGGGTTAAAGCCTCTGCCTTCGGCTCGGGTCATGATTCCAGGGGCTCTCTGCTTGGCGGGGAGTCTGCTTCCTCCTCTCTCTCTGACTACTTGTGATCTCTGGCTGTCAAATAAATAAATAAAATATTAAAAAAAAATTTCCTCCAGAAGAGATTTTTGACATATGCATCAATAATGTATACATGCTTTCTAATTTATACAAAAAATTATCAAAGTATTGCTTGTTACGCTAACAGTATGTGAAGAGTTTCAAAAAAGCAATAATAAAAATGACCAAAACACCAAAAACAATTAATAAGAGAATCAACATAATTTATAAGCAATTCACAATAAAAAATATAAATGTGTCTTAAACATTAAAAAATTTTAACTCCTCTTCATAGTAAGAGAAATGTAAAGTTAAAAATAAATACTATTTTTCACCTATCAGCTTGACAAAGATCAAAAATTGGCATATTGGCAAGACAATGGGGGAAAAGGCATTCATGTATTTCTGGTGAGAATTGCCCTCTAAGTTTATGGAAGGCAACTTGGCAGAGTCAGTTTTACAAATACATCTATGTGTTAATACACCACCCTACTTCTAGGAATTCATCTTATAGATAAACTGACACACACATGCAAAGTTGCTTTTGTACAAATTATTCACTGCAATGTTTTTTGAAATAGTAAATCGTTAGAAACAACTTAAATATTTTTTTGAAGATTTATTGTTTTAAGATTTTATTTATTTATTTGACAGAGATCACAAGTAGGCAGAGGCAGGCAGAGAGAGAGGGGGAAGCAGGCGTCCCGCTGAGCAGAGAGCCCGAAGCAGAACTCAATCCCAGGACCCTGAGATCACGACCTGAGGCAGAGGCAGAGGCCCAATCCACTGAGCCACGCAAGCGCCCAGAAACAACTTAAATCTTTATAGAAAGGCACTGGTAAAATAAATTCTAATCCATCCATAAAATGAAAATCACTGAATAATGGCAAAGCTTTTATGTCTGATTAGAAAACTATCTTCAAGATACGCTGTAACTGGAAAACATTAGGTACATAATAATGTATGTGTGTATTACCATATGTGTTATAAGAGGGAAAAAACATTTACATATGAATTTCTTCTTAATGTCTAAAACACCTTAGGAAACTAATTACTTCAGTGGCCCTGGAAAGGGGATATGGAGGTTCCTGGGAAGGCCATCAGAGGAAGAAGGGCACACAGATTCACCATATAGCTTTTTGTATCTTTTGAGTTTTGAATTAATTAATATGTTAACTATTGAATAAATTTAAAATGTAACAAACTTCAGAGATGTTTAATTGACTAATCTGTAGGAGCCTCAGGACAGGCTGTGGTCAATACAGGCATTCACAGTAAGTCCTTAAAGGGGAGGGTTTTCCCAATAGAAGGGTGGTACTTACAGAGGAAAAGGCCATCACATGACTATAGAGTTCAGGATCCCTGTAAAGAGATTAAGGGCATCACATGACTATGGAGTTCGGGATCCCTGTAAAGAGATTACCAGGCTCAAAAAAATCCACTCCCCTATCCCATGTGGCACTGCAAGGAGGCCCTCCCCAAGAGGCAAATAGGTCTTTGCTCCTTAAAGACCAAATGATCAGTTTCTCTGTAAACATACCCCACACCCTACACCCTACCTAGAGCACATGTAATAGGGAAACAGCAGAGAAAGTAATGACATCAAGGGGGAAAACAAAGCACTAAAAATAAACTGATATAGACTAAAGAAAAAATTATAGCAAAAATGTCTGCTATGAATTTCCAGCTCTAGTTTCTCCTCCAACAGGAAAGGCAAAGGAGGGCCTTGGGCAGGAGGGGCCGGAAACCATCAGCAGAGCAGGTCCAGTTCAACACTGAGCCACAAAAGGCTGGTCACTGGTGACCTGGCAGGACCTCCTTTCCCACGGCCAGTCTGGCTACAGCTGGGACTCCTTTCGTAATCTTTGGTACCTGAACCTTTCTAGCACAGGGAAAAGGTATCCCTCCCAGTGACAGGTATGACCTGTGATTGGCACCTGTGGCTCTGAGTGTGCTGGTCTTGGACTGTTTTCTTGTCGGTGAGTGATACAGATCCCCAGTGTGACTTCTCTGATGCTGCATGGGTCCAGCTCCCGGACAGTAACAAAGATTGGGCCACCAATGGATCAATAGCCACTTCCAATCATTTCTCTGCCATTTTACAATGTGTAACAATTCATTTGCCTCTCTTTATCTCCTTTCACGGCCTTTTCCCACCTATAAAATGGGGTCAGTACATTTTTACTTTATAGGAGGCGGGGAAGGTAGGGATTTGCAGAAATTAGTGTTTTCAGTAATCTGCTCAAGTGTACTTCTATAAACAGGTGACATTATTGTCTTCTAATGAAGACTCTTTGTCTCTTTGCTGTGACACCCACCAGTAAGCCTCTAAGGCCCCAGGCAAGAAAAAGTATACTCTCCACTGTTTACCTTGTTCTCAAGATCTACTAATATCAAAGCTGTGCGTATATGCCATCCCATGCCGAGACTCCAGACTTGTTTTGTTGCTGGGGTAGTCCCGTATCTGCAAAGCTGTCTGCCTGCATGGTAACTCAGAGGAGAGATCCCTATATACACATCTGAGTTAGCAATGGATTCTTTGTTTTGGGTCTGGCAAGTGGGGAAGGCAGCACAAAGCCTGTTGCTAAAGAATACCAGGAATTTAGGGGCACCTGGATGGCTCAGTTAAACATCCAACTCTTGATTTCTGCTGAGAGTTGTGAGATCGAACCCCAAGTGGGGCTCCAAGCTGAGCACGGAGTCTGCTTAAGATTCTCTCTCTCTCCCTCTGCTCCTCCTCCTGCCTCCCATTTGTTTTCTCTCTCTCTCTCTTAAAAAAAAAAAAAAAAAAAAAATCCCTGGAGGAAAGGAAAATCCCAGTGTTTTGGAGAAAGACAGGAAGTGAGGGCATACTACATCTTAAAAACAAACAGAGGAAGCTGGTAAACCCAGGCAGGCACTGAAAGCTCAGATGCATCTTACAAAACAGGGACAGGGCCCCTTGAAGGGGGCTTCCCTCAAAACCACCCCACCCTTTCCTCCCTCTTCCTCCTCCCCCAACAGGAGAGTCAGGCCCTTCTTGGTTAGCTTTCTTGCAGATGACAGTGTGACATATATTTCTCATACTTTCAAAACTGGGCATTAAATACTGTATATAACTAATGTTAAGAGAAAAAAAGCAAGGGACACCTGGGTGGCTCAGTCGTTAAGCATCTGCCTTCAGCAAAGGTCATGATCCCAGAGTCCTGGGATTGAGCCCAATATTAGGCTCCCTTCTCAGGGGGAGTCTGCTTCTCCCTTGCCCTCTGGCCCCTCCCCTGCTACTGCCCCGCTCATGCTCTCTCTCACTCACCGTCTCTCAAATAAATAAATAAAATCTAAAAAAAAAAAAGCCAAATATAAAAATGAACTGCCCACTGCAAACTTGTGATCATATGAAGAAGCTAATGATAGCTCCACACACGCAAATTAAAAGAAGAAAGTACTACGATGAAAGTGTTGTATAATTTTAAAATATTATTAATGTCTTTAATGTTATACTGTCCTTTCACTTACAAGACAAAAAGCTATCTGGAAACTTCACTGTCATGAGAAGCCATTTTACTAGGCTGTTAGCATTACTAAGCACAATTTCAAATACTTTGGTCCTAGCAGAACTCCTCTCCCATTATAATTACCTAGACCAATAACCCTCTTAAAATGAGGTTTATAAGCCTATTTAAAGGGTAATAACATGTTGCCTTTTTTTGGGTGAGACTTTCATCCTGCTGGAGGCTGTAGTCCATCCCCAAAGAAATCCAGGCTATCCTCACCTCACAGCCTGCAAAATAGGCGTGGGCTTTTAATGACTTCCGTAAGATCCAGCAAGGCAGGACCTCTCCCACCCCCGCCAGGGTGCCGCCCCACAGTGGTGCACCTGCACCAAGGGAGTCGGATTTGGGACTCCAGACCTCCTGTTCCCATGGAAGCAGAGATGGTGGCAGGGTGGGAAGGAACATGCTGGAAGAGGCCTGGAGGGAAAAACACATGGGCCTCATTTTCGCTTTTCCCCTCTTCCTCTCATGTTTCTACAGTAAAGCATCTCTTTGTAGGTTATGCCACTCCTTACAAAACCCCATTTACAGTCCTGTTAATAACTTGTGGTTACTTTCTATTTGGGGTAGAAGGCAACAAAACAAAAATTAACATATTACGTATTCGTCTGGGAGGCTCATGTGAAATACATCAGGTTAGGAAGGACAGGAGAGAGAGGGGAGGCCCTGTTGACTCTACTTAACACCCTTCCCATTGCCTCGGTTCTTCCTCCCTCACCATCAGCTCCTGGACACCATCACTCCCGTTATCTCAGATGGCCGTGGAACTTCTTGGATGTCAAGGGCACAAAGTCTAAGGGGTTTTGTTGTTGTTGTTGTTCTTTAAGATTTATTTATTTGACAGACAAAGATCACAAGGAGGCAGAGAGGCAGGCAGAGAGAGAAGGAAGCAGGCTCCCTGCTGAGCAGAGAGCCCGATGTGAGCCTCTATCTCAGGACCCTGGGATCATGACCTGAGCTGAAGGCAGAGGCTTTAACCCACAGAGCCACCCAGGCACCCCAGTCTAAGGGTTTTTATTCAGGGCTGTGAGAACATGGTTTCCATTTTGAAAATGTTGCCAATTAACTCACTCTCCAGGAGGTCACAGCACACATCCACTATCAAAAGCCTTGCCCGTGAATGAGGTGAAAGGAATTCTATTTAACATAACTTCATGGTAAAATAAGCGTTTGCTCAGAAGCAGCCTTCTTTGCCCAGACGCTCACTTTATTCTGATCCAGTTGGGCTGCCCTCCGCGCGGCTTCTCAGAAGGGTGGCTGCTCTTTGATGCCTTCCCAGCCTTCTGGACCTTGTAGCAATCGAGGCTGATCAGTGAGTTCTGGGCAACAAACAATCATGCATCTAGGTTTTATGCTGCAGACCCGTGCCATCCAAAATGGTGGCCACAAGCCACAGGTAGCTATTTATATGAATATTTAAATTTTAATTTAAATTATGTAATTACTTAATTTTCATCAAATTGAAAATTTGATTTCTCTGTTCCATCAGCCACATTGCAAGTGCCCATAGCAAATGGGGCTGTGGCTCCCCTCTTGGTCCAAGCAGATACAGAACATTTCCATCATCACTGGCTGGTCTTCATTTCCTTAATAGAAATGACATTTCTATTGTCAGCCACAGAAGGAATCCTCTTCGCTTTCCTCTCATCTCATCATCTACATCCCCTATGAGACTGGGAGATTCTTTGAAAGCCAGGGTGGGGTTTTGTCATGGGGGTCTACCCTGGCTCCTAGTCCAGGACTCTACAGGGAAGGCACTCACAAATAATTATTGCTGAGTAATTTTTTTTCTTTAAAGAGAGAGAGCACAGGGGTTGGGGAGGGCCAGAGAGAGAGGGAGAGATAATCTTAAGCAAGCTCTATGCTCAGTGTGGAGCCCAACATGGAGCTCGATCTCATGACCCTGAGATCATGACCTGAGCTGAAATCAAGAGTTGGACGTTTAACCAACTGAGCCACCCAGGAGCCCTTTGCTGAGTAATATCCTATTGTATGGCTATGCCACAATCTATCTATTCTACATCTGATGGACTTTTGGATTGTTCCTAACTTTTGTCCATTATGAATAGAGCTGTTAAAACATTCATACGTAGATTTTTCCGTGTACGTGTGTTTTCATTTCTCTTGGGAAAATTCCTAGAAATTGGATTGTTAGTCATGCAGTAAGCATGTGATTAATGTTGTAAGAAATTTGACAAGAAACTGTCATACCAGCTTCCAAAATGGCTTTACCAGTTTGCATTCTCACCAGCCGCAGATGAGAGTTTCAGTTGTCCCACGTCTTCATTAGGATGCTGTGTTTTCCCTTTTTTTTTTTTTTTTTTTTTTTAGTTAAGCCATTCTAATACATATGTAGTATATTTCATTGTGGTTTTGATTTACATTTTCCTGATGATGAATGATGTTGAACATCTTTTTATGCACTTGTTGTCAATATCTCTACTTTGTGAAGTTTTTGTTTTATAACCTTTTGCCCATTTTTAAAAATTGGGTCATTTGTTTTCTTATTACTGAGTTATTTCTTTATGTGTTCTAGATGCCAGTACTTACCAGGAATGTGTTCTACACATTTTTTTTTCTTCCTCTCAGATTGTGGCTGGTCTTCATTTCCTTAACAATACTTTCTGAAGAGCAGAAGGGTTTTTTTTTCTTTTTGAAGAGCAGAAGTTTTTAATTGTATTGAAGAACAAAGAAATATGTCTTAGTAACTGCCATACGCCCAACTTTGATCAGCACGGGAGACACAATAAAGCTGAAATTTGGACTTTTTCTTTTTAGCAAAATTGGCATCCATTGGCTTCTAGCCTATTTTTTCACTGTCTGACCATGAAAGTTTTCACATCATTAAATATTATCTGAGAATATGATATGTTATGTGTTCATAGTATTCTCATGGCTATATCTTAAGTATCCCTCTCCGACTTGGGATGTTGTATTGATACCAGTCAATCTAAAAAAATAACAAAAAGAAAGAGGAATGAATGCATGATTGCCATCCTTGTACAGAAGTCTCTGCGCACATCCCCGTTTCCTTTCTTAGCGTGAATGCTTACGGTTGCAAAGGCTGGGGCAAAGACATCATCTTTGTTTTCTAGTTGTCTCTTCAGAAAGACTACAGATGTCTTGAAACAAAAATCTTGACCTCCTTGTCATTTCTGTCACATTGTAGGTGCACCATATATACTTGATGGAGGGATAGTTAGAAAGAAAAAGGATTGCCCTGAACTTCATCCTCTCCCCTTCCTCTGGCAAAAGAAAATGGGAGTTTCCCTCAGCTGTCTACCTTGCTTTCTGAGATAAAGGGACCAAGAAGAAAGTTTTCTTTGAAGAGAAAACTTGCCAAGGAGATGTGGGTTCCCACAAAGCTTGGTGACAAGCCCTGTTGCTGCTCAGCAATGCCCTTAAGGGGCCCCGCCCCCTGCCCATATAAAGCCAGGCTGCACTGGGGCGGCAGCAGCTGGCACGCAGCCTCCAGCCTCCGGAGCACCGTCCTGGCCTTGGCACTGACACTGGCACAAGCTATGGCAAATGAAGTGCAAGTCCTGCTCTCCCCGCTGAAAGGGAGGCATCCTCCTGCAGGTAGGCTACCCACCTGCCCTCTGCCATCCTGCAGAGCGCACTGGTCTCCCTGCTGCTCCTGCTCCTCTCTCCATCAGTGCCTGCAACAGGGGCTCCCCAACAGTGCCGAGGTTCTCAACGTTCCCTTGTCACAATAACGTCACACAACCTCATTGCCTCCTACATCTTAGAACTCTCTGGGCTTGTGTATACACCACCTGAGGATTGGTCAAGCCCCAGTTGAATTACAACCTCATTAGAGATGAAGGGATAAGGGATTCAGAGCTTGTGAAAGGGGAGAGCTAAGGTTGGACCTTCCCTCCTGGGCTCTAGGTAAGCAGCGAGGCATTCACAGGAAGGCAATTTACTGCCATGGCAACCTTCTTCCCAAGAGGAGCAAGCTCTAAGACTCAGTCGCCCCAAGATGACTGTGCATCCTCTGACTTCGGACCCAGGGAAACCAGCTTCCACACAGAGGACAGCAACTTTATTTTTCTCTCTCTTCTCAGGCTTTGGGGTTGGGCAGTGTTATCCAGAATGTAGTTTGCCTTGTCATCAAGCTGAGGAACATTTTTTAATACAGACCCAAGCACTGGAGCGGGCTGACTGGGGAAGGTAGCAATCAAAGTATTTGGCAAAGTAGCCATAGTTTTCTCTCACTCTTAATTTTTCTTTTTCTTTTTTTTTTTTTAAGATTTTATTTATTTATTTATTTGACAGAGGGAGATCACAAGTAGGCAGAGAGGCAGGCAGAGAGAGAGGAGGAAGCAGGCTCCCCGCTGAGCAGGGAGCACAATTCCGGGCTCGATCCCAGGACCCTGAGACCATGACCTGAGCTGAAGGCAGAGGCTTAACCCACTGAGCCACCTAGGCGCCCCTTTATTTTTCTTTTTTTAACATAGACTCTCTGTAATATGGAAGTTAGCTTTATTGTACTTCTTGTTCATATAGATTGGCTGGGGTGAGCAGGTCTATTTTTAGCCAGTTTTATGTTCTTTCAACTGCCTTCCTTCTTTTTTCCTTAAGAAACATCTCAAAATCTTGACCACTTTGTTCTTACCTTTCTCCATTGACAAAATTTATTTATTGGCATAATACTTTTGGCACCTCTAAGCCAAGGTTATTTCAGTCATCTTTGCTGCAGGGGATGCTGGCAGGAATCACCTTCGGAAAGCTTCATAATGGACACAGAGGTTTGATAGCTTTCTGGCGGACCGCTCACCTGAAAAGAGTCTGAATTTTACTACTAATTCTGAACTTTAAGTTCTAGGCACTGTGCCCCAGGTTCCTGTGGCAGACTCCTGACCTTTTATACTTGCAATTGGATTTGGCAATAGTTAACATTATCTGTATTTAAAGTTAATGATGCTGGGGCACCTGGGTGGCCCAGTCAGTTGAGCGTCACCCTCTTGATTTCGGCTCAGGTCATGATCTCAGGGTTGTAAGATCAAGCCCCACATCAGGCTCGAAACCGGGTGTGGAGCCTGCTTGGGCTGCTCTCTCTCTCTTCCCCTCCTCACCTCTCTAAAAATAAATAAACAAAATAAAGTTGATGCTAACTGATGGTCAGGAACTATACATGCAAATTATTAGAAGAAACATTCATTACAGAGAGAGAAAAAAAAGAATACATTCTTTTCCCACCTCTTCCACCCCAATCCTTCATGAAACAGAGAACCTAAAACCTGATTCACTAAATTACATTTATGCACAAAGAACACAGAGATAAACTTAACCAAATGAAAGTTTGAATGAACCACTAGGAACTTTCTGTCCCACCGCTAATGATTGCTAATTACTCTGTGTACATAGCACACCATGACTCCATCAAGCATGTCACAATGCCCCTGGCATGACAATTAATTATTACGAACTGTGACACTACAGATAAGAGGTTTGGGATAATTAGGATGGAGATGAAGGCAGACTTTTGCCTCCCCACTGAGAGCAAGGGAGCAAAGAAACCTCATCCTTCAGCTTGTCTTGCTACATATTTTAAGTGTGAACCAGTTTGCTATGGTGCACAATGTTATTGATGGAACAATAATTCATTGCCAAAATGCCACTAAATCTTCACCTGATTTTTTTTTTTTAAGATTTTATTTATTTATTTGTTAGAGAGAGAGAGGGAGTGAGCACAGGCAGACAGAGTGGCAGGCAGAGGCAGAGGGAGAAGCAGGCTCCCTGCCGAGCAAGGAGCCCGATGTGGGACTCGATCCCAGGACGCTGGAATCATGACCTGAGCCGAAGGCAGCTGCTTAACCAACTGAGCCACCCAGGCATCCCTTCACCTGATTTTTATAAGCAAAATAGAGATCCCTGAAAGTGGGCAGCAGGTGCAATATAGTGGGAAGGGTCTGACACCACCTTTGGAATCGGGCAGAGTCTCGGCTTACCCTCTGCCTTCATTCCATACCCCTGGCCTCAGAATCCTCATCTTTTTTTTTTTTAAGATTTTATTTATTTATTTGACAGACAGAGATCACAAGTAGGCAGAAAGGCAGGCAAAGAGAGACGGGGAGGCAGGCTCCCCGCTGAGCAGAAAGCCCGATGCAGGGCTCGATCCCAGGACCCTGAGATCATGACCTGAGCCAAAGGCAGAGGCTTAACCCACTGAGCCACCCAGGCACTCCAGAGTCCTCATCTTTAAAGCAGCGGCTAATAAACAGCATCGATACTATTAGGTTGTTGTGATAATTAAAGGAGAAAACCCATGTAAAGCAGCTCGCACATGAATGTTAATCTCCTTAAAATGCAGGCAGAGTGAAACACACCTCTGGCAGAAGGAATGATCCTTCCCAATCGCTCGCAAGGGGTTCTGATGTTCGAGGCTGCACAAGGCACAACCTCGGCAGCCAGAACAGAAGGGAACTAAAGGAAATGGACAACATAAATGTACTTGCCTCCTCATAGTTGAAAATGAAACCTCTCAGAAATCAACCAGCTGTCACTCTTTCCCACCTCAGTGTGGAGTGCTTAGGTTTCTTTCTTGTATGTTAATACAATATACATCTCAGTTTGGTTAGCCTTTGTTATCAGTTTGTGCTGGGAAACAAGACTACATTAAGCTTGAGGTGGTCTAAGTGCTCTTCAGCTTAGCTTTGGATTTTCTGCTTTTTTGATTTTCCTCGCTCTCAGTTTTACAGGAAACCCATCACGTGAATGGCCAAAAATGTGTGAGCAGAAGGTGATAGAAGGAAGCCAAGTACACAAGGAACTAGAAAGAGCAGGAGTTCCTGAGATTTTCTGTATTTCTTGCACGTTATAACTGGGTTTAAGTCAAATGAGTCAGAGCCTTCAGAGGGGTCACTTTGAAACCCCCAGAGAGAATCAGTTTTCTGGCTCACTAATGAGAGAGGGAAGTTTGCAGACATGTGCCAGTATGAATCTAATACAGAAAATGAGGGGGAAGCCATAGCTACAAAAGGGCCAGGATCATTTAGAACAGAACAAACACCACAGGCTTCCTTTTCTCAACTCCAGTCTGCTCAAGTCAATGTATGGGGGTTGATCTGTGAGGCTCGAGGAGAGGTTGTGAGACCCAGTCCCTCAGACATCACGGGGACAGGGGTTTGGATGACTACAAAACCAGCTGCTTTCCTAGACGGGGCCATAGCCCTGTAGACCGGTGATGCACTGTCATCCTTGTTTCACAGAGGAGCAAACTTAATGTCAGCAAGGTGGAGGGATTAGCCCGAAGCCATGCAGCCAGTGCGGGGTCATGGGGCTGAGATCTGAAAATAAAGGGGGCCCCATGCTCCCCTGCTCTAGAGCCCTCTCTCTACTTCACCACCTTTTCCTGACTTTCCTTTTGGGTCTCGATTGACATCTTAAAATGGGCTGACAAAGTGACTCTAAATGCAAAGTGAATGTTTTATGAACATCTCAACTTTTAGTTAAAATCTTCAAATATAGGGGCGCCTGGGTGGCTCAGTGGGTTAAAGCCGCTGCCTTCGGCTCAGGTCATGATCCCAGGGTCGTGGGATCGAGCCCCGCGTCGGGCTCTCTGCTCTGCGGACAGCCTGCTTCCTCCTCTCTCTCTCTCTGCCTACTTGTGATCTCTGTCTGTCAAATAAATAAATAAAAATCTTTACCAAAAAAAAAAAATCTTCAAATATAACAGCTCAGTCACAAGGCAGCATGTGCACCAACCTTTGTGTTATTCAGCCTTTTCCCATCCATTTTCCACTGATTAGTGAAAGAGAAAAGCTTCTTTTGCGGGCAGATGTGTCTTTCTTTATCTTGACTATCCTCTACCAGAAACTGCTGTCTGGAAAACCTTAACTGGAAGATTATCATATAGCATCCTAAGCTCAAGTGCCTATTTTTGCAAAGTTATAAACTACAAAAGCAGCCAGAAGAGTAGAATGCTTCCTCAGCAAAGGTTTATTTTCCCCACATAAATTTAGATTTCCTAATGAAATTATCCAGAAGGGCATCTCTCTCTTTTACATTTTTTTATCTTTAGTTCATTTTGCCTAAAGTCTTTTCGTACGTATTTGTACTCAACTGTTAAAATGTTAAAATCAGTTCATATTTTACCTTGCCCAGTTCCGACTGGTCCTTCTACAGAAGTTCAAAAGGCATTATAGTCCCAAACATGGAATTGTGTAAATTACTACAACTTTAAGTAAACTAAGTTAGATACAGTGAAACTTCGAAGAGTTCTCATGAGTTGGACCTACCTGGTCTATTGAACATGGGCAGCATCTGATTGTGTCGGATTGTAAATATTTGTTTACAGTGGTTCATCTCAATTCTGGGAGACCAGTGTGACTGGTGTTCCCAGCAGAGCTTTGATGATGACCCTCCCACAAACTGGTTCCATCTGGTTCAGTCACCCCAAGTAGTGTGAGGAACCTTAATCTATATCTTAGTATGCCCACGTAGAGCATGGGGATATTATCTTCTGTGTCTTTTCTGCTGTATGTGGCTGACCAAGCAAATTACCTACCAGAACCAGTTTGATACAAGAACTGTGCTCTGCAAATCCAAGGTATGTGTGGCTTACTCATGCCTCCTAAATCACTGAGTTAGAGCATAGAGCCCCATCACAGAGAGATTCAAAGACTCCTGGATGAAAGTAGGAATCTTCTGGGAGGATTTTTAATTTCCCTTCAAATCTCTCTGTCTTATTATTCTTAAGAATACATTCTTAAATTTCTTCTGGCATTTACGTCTCTGTTAAGTGCCTTATATTCTTTCCAAAGGGTGGAAAGTGATTTTATTTTGGAGGCAAAGACTTAATGATAAGGATCACCTACTTCAACTTCCGTCAAATTCCCCCAGGTCCTCCCAAGATGTTCATGGCAGGGGCACTTCTTTTCTTGAACACACTGAGAGCCAAGGGACTTACTGTTGTACTAGGCACCTACTTCCCTTTGAATAATACAAACTAGCCAGGCTAGTAGCCAGGCTCTGCCTTTCTGGAACATTTATCCTTTGGTCTTCGGTCTCTCCTCTGGAACAACATCAAGTAAATACAAGTAATAACAATTACCATAAACCAGGTGCTCATGTCACCTCTATTGTCTAAAGTAACCTGAACAATTATTCCTATTGAAGAATGCAGAAACTGAGTCTTAGAGGGATTTAAGTGTCTTGCTCAAGGTCCCAGAGCTCAGTAGGGGTAGAACTATCAGACCCTACATAAAATTTCCTCACCAGCATAGGCGCCTGGGTGGCTCAGTTGGTTAAGCATTTGACTCTTTTTTTTTTTAAGATTTTATTAATTTATTTGACAGACAGAGATCACAAGTAATTAATTTATTTGACAGGCAGAGAGGCATGGAGAAAGAGAGAGATGGGGGGAAGCAGGCTCACTGCTGAGCAGAGAGCCCGATGTGGGGCTCGATCCCAGAACCCTGGGATCATGACCTGAGCCAAAGGCAGAGACTTTAACCCACTGAGCCACCCAGGTGCCCCTGCATTTGACTCTTGATCACAGTTCAGGTCTTGATCTCAGGGTCTTGATCTCAGGGTGGTGAGTTTGAATCCTACGCTGAGCCCCACACCTGGAATCTACTTAAGAAAAAAAAATTCCTCACCAGAAAACCATTCCTCCTCCACATGATAGCCCCTCAGATCTTTGAAGATGCCACCTACATTCTCTTGAGTCTATCTTCTTCAGAAGTGACTTTTCCATACTCCCTAGTTCCTCCTGTGATGTGGCTCCCTTCCTCACACTGGCCCCTCTCCTCTTGACTTGTCTAGGTTGTCAAGGTTTTTGCAAATCAGTAGCACAGAACTCAACATTCCAAAGGGCATCTCATTTTTAACTATTGCTTATTTTAACTACCAACAAGTTTTCTTCTATAGTTGGTGATAATAATCAGTCTAGGTAGAATAAATACATAAAAACAATAGCATCAGGGAAAACACAAGGAATGTTAATAAGAAAATAATTACAGCACTCCATATTTCAAAAGCACTTGTCACAGGGAGAAAGAAAAACACAGTTGGGAGGGGTACTGAAGGCTCAACCTCTAGACCTCCTGTTTGGCTCCTCTCAGCACAAGAGTCAGAGGTGCTGTGAACACCAGCCCCTTCACACAGAAGGCACTCCCTCCTCAGTCTTCCTGGGAAAGCCATCCCTTGGGTTATTTCACATCTATATTCCATGGCTGTTCAGAAGATGTTTTCTCATCATTTGATTTCTGTTGCTGATTACTCTGCATGCCTTTTTTCTCATATAATATCTGTCTCTCTCTGGGTGTGCATGAATTTAAAGCAGACCATGTGTAAAAATAGCATTCTTTTCCTAGACTGACTCTAATACTACAAAATTCTCATGAGAAGCTTTTATAGTCAATGAAAAAACAACTTGGTGATTCAAAATGACCAAATAGAGTTTATTCCATGAATGCAAGAATGGTTTGATAGTAAGACAACCATTAATCTATCTTTATAGATTAATATCTGTTAATATAAGTAAACACATGAAGGATAAAAATCATGGATCATATCCATAAATGCTAAAAAGGCATTTGTAATTTTCAAGCCCAATGAAATAGTAATAGAAGAACATTTCCCTAATTAAAAAAAATATATATACATTACATATACATATATATTTTTGTGTATATGTGTGTGTATCCACCTAAGTACACATCATATGTAATGAAAAAACATTAAAAACAATCCCTTAAAAATTATTATAATGAAGTTGTCAACCATCATGACTATTTAACATTATTCTACAGGAAGTAGTACTATAATTCTTTACAGGTTATATAATGTTTTTTACCTGAAAAACCTAAGGAAATCAACAACAACAAAAAAACATTATAAACAGTAAGAACTCAATAAGGCCTGGGTATAAAGTCAATGATATAAGAAAAACAATCTGTCAGAGTTATAATTGAAGAATTGGCCCCATTTACAATAGCAACAACCAAGGTAAAATGCTTAAGGAATAAACTTGACAATACATGTGTAAGATTTATGCGAACCAGTTACTGAGGGACCTCAAAGAAGATGTGAACAATGGAAATGCATACCATGTTCTTGAATAGAGAGTCACCAGAAATATAAACACATGAATTTTCCCTTTAAAAAAAAATCTTTAGGGGCGCCTGGGTGGCTCAGTGGGTTAAAGCCTCTGCCTTCAGCTCAGGTCATGATCCCAGGGTTCTGGGATTGAGCCCCGTATTGGGCTCTCTGCTCAGCAGGGAGCCTGCTTCTCCCCTCTCTCTCTGTCTGCCTCTCTGCCTACTTGTGATCTCTGTCAAATAAATAAAATCTTTAAAAAAAAAATCTTTAAATTTAAAGCAAGGCCATTAAAAAAATGGACAAAAAATTTGAACAGCTCATAAAGAGAAAATAGAAATGGCTTCTAAAACACAGAAATAAGCTTAACCTTTAGTAAAATAGAAGAAATGCAAACTAAAATACGTTATCTTTCTTTTTTAACTTACTGGTCGACAAAACCAAATATTTTCCAGCTCCCATTGTTGTTAAAGTAGGAGGAAAAAATCACTGTCATCTTTGTTCCTGAGGCTGTAACTGGTATAGCCTCTAGGAAAGGCAATTTGGCAAGTTGTAACAAAATTTTAAATGCACATACCTTTCAGAACTAACAAGATCACTTGTAGGAATTTATCCCACGGGTATACTTGCACTTGTGCAAGATTATGCGTATAAAAGGATATTTGTTGCAGCATTGTTTGTGACATCAATGAATTAGAAACATCTGAAACGTCTAACATTTGGGAATTGGTTAAGTAAATACAGAACGTTCACATAATGAAAATTTAAAGCAGATGTTAAAAAGAACGACACATTTCTCTACATATAGATAGGGAATTTACTCCAAAATGTATGATTGAGTGAAAAATATAAATAAACAAGATGTAGAACAATGTGTATCTTATGCTGCCATTTAAACAAGAGTAATATGTGCAGTATTTGGGGATGAACACATAGGACAGGTCTAACATTAGCAGTATCTAGGAGATGAACTAGGGGCTGGAAATAATGGTGGGAGAGAGACTGCAGACTCACACTTTTTGAATTATGTGCCTTATGCATATTTCACAAAATCAGCAATATATGTAATAATTTTTAAAGAACAATGATAAAGTCAAATTTCTAATCCATTGGGAAATAGAATAGGTTTTCCTTACTTTTCATTTTATTGGACCGAGCTCTAGAATTTGCCAATTTGACATTTCCATAAAAATAATTAACAGGTTCAAACAAATCCATGTCCATCTAGCTTTTTCTCATTTGAGCTTGTCAGATTTTAGATGTGCAAATTTCCTGGGAACAGAAAGAAGTGTTTGCTTTGACTTGCGATCTGAAATGGGCTGTTCCTTTTCAAAAGTTGATTTCATCTGACAATGTTAAACACTTGAGTTGCTGTTAGGTCATCTGTAGCCTAATTAACACTAATTGATCTCCTGAATGGCAGGATTTTTAATGTAGTTTAATTACTCATTAGAACCTCTGAGGTTGGCCAGTGTCCGGAGGTTTGGGGTGTGGGATGGAAGGTGGGGTTCCGGTGGGATCAGAAGCAGCATCTCTCTTGATTTAAATGCCTGTTACCATCACATGCCCTGACTTTTGGCTCATCTCTCAGAATCTGTGCTTTTGAATGCTTTAGTTGAAAAGAAAGAAAAAAGTGCAAGCCTTGCACAAACTTTAATCTTGTGGGAAAACAAAACGGTCACATTGTAATTGTCTGTGGCTCTCATAAAAAGCATAATTGGTTTGATAACAAGAAAAAAATGCTTTTCTGTGAAATGCCTAAGGGAGTATGTTGCTATTCTCCTCCCCAAACCAAAGGTGTAAACCTCTGCTACTTTTTTTAGCCTCTGTTCCTGCTCTCTGAACATAAACAAGCAGACCTCAGCCCTTCGCTTCCCCACCTTGTCTGCCCTAACACAGTATTTTTTCTTCTATTCAGTTCAAGGTAACGTTTTATTGTGTTGTTTTAGATAAAAGTTTAGATCTTCAAAAAGTAAGCTCTAAAATTCTTTTCAAATCTAAATTCACACCTTGAATAACAAAAGCAAGCCCACTGTTTTTATTCTAATCACAACTTCTGTGTTGATGCTTGTTTGTTTATAGTAAAGGCTGGAGGAATGCGCATTTCCAAAAAACAAGAAATTGGTGTCCTGGAGAGACATACCAAAAAAACAGGATTAGAGAAAACAAGGTAGGGGTTACTTAATTTCTTCTTCTTCATCACCTCAAGGAGTTTTGAGTGACTGCCTCCAGAAGTCTGAGGCCTCCCTGAATTTTAGGATAAACCAAGGCTCCCAGGCCTTTACTGAGCAGGGTTAGAGCCAGCCAGCTGAGGAGTGGGGACAGCGGCTAAAGATGAAAGGCACATTGAGGTAAAAGGTTGCTACCTTCTAGAAGACTCTCTCTGGGCCCACTCATTACCCACATCCTCCTCCTCTCTGCAGCCGGCCCAGCTTCCTTGTACTTACAAAGCACAATCCTGAATGCATCCAAACCTGACTCATGTTCCTTGATCCTATTTTCACATTAGCCTTTAAAATAATGTCCCTAGGCTGGCCCTGTTTTCATAATATGCTTTCTGCTGTAGCAAATCTTCTGAATTAAAAATAAATGTTTTGGGGGGGTTGTTTTAAATCCATCACTTAATTATTTAGAAAATAATGGCCACTATATTTGGCATAGCCGGAAGGCATAGAGATACTGAAGTTGGTCTCTCCCTGCTCCTTCTGTTGTGACCTTGACAAAAGGCACAGCTCAGGCTTGGTGGGGTGGGGGGTGGGGGGGTGGGGGGGGTTGGTGTTGCACAAATGGCCCAAACATGGGACTGTGGTTAAGGAAAATGACTGTGTTGAAAAAGAAAGAAACGTGCAAAACTGGCTCCTCCAAAGAGGTGATGGGGACACTTCAGAGACAATTTCAACATGGTTTCCACAGATGAGTTAAAGAGTGATTCAAATGGAGTCAGTTAGAGGACCTTCAGAGATGCGTCTTTAAGAAGTGTAATAGTAGGGGTGCCTGGGTGGCTCAGTGGGTTAAGCCTCTGCCTTCAGCTCAGGTCATGATCTCAGGGTCGTGGGATTGAGCCCCGCATCGGGCTCTCTGCTCAGTGGGGAGCCTGCTTCCTCCTCTTTCTCTGCCTGCCTCTCTGCCTACTTGTGATCTCTGTCAAATAAATAAAAATCTTAAAAAAAAAAAAAAAGAAGTGTAATAGTAGTTTCAGAAAGGGAATGCAGCGGGAAATAGACTATGGAATTTCTCTGGCTCTTTCATATAAAATTATTTTGAAATCATTTTTAAAGTTTTCTTCCCAGTTTCTGGGAAGAGAATTTTCTGAGGATTTGTTCCACTTTTAAAATGAAATGCTTATTGGCCCCATTACCAGTTAAGGTTTTTGTTTCTTCTGATACCAGAAAATAATTGTCACACAGTGAAAGAAAGCCAAGGCTGTAAATCCTCAGCGGCTGACCTAGCCTCTAGGACAGTTCTTAGAACAGAGGAAGCACTTGAAACGACACCAGACTGTTGTTGAATTGCAGGCTGGTTTGATTCTGTTACTAAAACCTGATCAAGCATAAGCCCTGTTTATGATGACCCTGGTTACCAGGCCTGGACCAGGGGCTCAGGAACTAAAAAGTCATGGCTTGGAAATGACATCCAGTTGGCAGCCAGTAGACAAGGCATTCGTTCCTCTGCACCTCAGGAAATGGGACTCAACTATGAATTCTGACGTCAGTGGAACGCTGTGGGAAGAGCTGACCAGAGAGTAACAAAGTGGAGATTGGAACCCTCTTTAAAAATTCAGTTGTTATCTTATAGTCATTCAAAAATGAGAATGGGGGGAGGGGTGGCACCTGGGTGCCTCAGTTGATTACGCGACTGCCTTCAGCTCAGGTCATGATCTTGGAGACCCAGGCATTGGGCTCCCTGCTCAGCAGGGAGTCTGCTTCTCCCTCTGCCCCTCCTCCCCTCTCATGCTCTCTCGCTCGCTCTCAAATAAATAAATAAAATCTTAAAAAAAAAATGAGAATGGGACCACTGCAGAACATAAACAGCAGGAGATAGCTCCACCTCTCTCTTGCCCTATTCACCAGCATCAGTTATAGGTATGGGGGCCTGATGTGTGTAGGATTTGGGGGCCACTTTATTTTTTTTTATTATTTTTTTTTTTATTTGACAGAGAGAGAGAGATCATAAGTGGGCAGAGAGGCAGGCAGAAAGAGAGGGGGAAGCAGGCTCCCGCTGAGCAGAGAGCCTGATGCGGGGCTTAATCCCAGGACCCTGAGATCATGACCTGAGCCAAAGGCAGAGGCTTAACCCACTGAGCCACCCAGGCACCTTTAAAGGGGCCACTTTAAAGAGAAGTAATGAAACATCACAGATATGAAAGGGTTGGGCACTGCCCTGACTGTGTAGGGGAAGGAGCCGGTGCAGGGCGAGGCCCTGAAGCTGAAACTTCATTCTCTCCACCCTCAATCCCACTCAGCCATTGACATTCCTGTGCTTTAGGAGTGCGTGCAGGAAATTGAGGACCTCATTTTCATGGACAAACATCCTTCCTTACATCTTCTTGGAGAATGGCTTTTGCAAAATGTATCAGAGAAAATAAATTTCTAAGTATCATCAATCTATGTCCATTTCCTAATAACTTCCCCTCACCAATGCCAACCATCCAGAAAAAAAAAAAAAAAAAAGCCAAGTGCAAAGTTTCCATCAAGAAGCTGTACAAGCAGGCTCAGCCCTGATTGACGCTCTCCTCCAAAGTAAATTGGCCTGAGAAAAAGAAGCCAGATGTAAAAGAGTCCATGCTGTGTGATTCACTTTATGAAGTACAGAAACAGTCAAAACTAATCCTTGGGGCTCTAAGTCAGGGGGAGTGGTTATCCCTGGGGGCGGCTGGTTTGGCTAGTTGTGAAGAGTCACCAAGCTATATATGCCCATGGAAAGATGAAATAAAAATACACCAGGGACGCCTGGGTGGCTCAGTTGGTTAAGCAGCTGCCTTCGGCTCAGGTCATGATCCCAGCGTCCTGGGATCGAGTCCCACAAAGGGCTCCTTGCTCGGCAGGGAGCCTGCTTCTGCCTCTGCCTGCCTCTCTGTCTGCCTGTGCTCTCTCTCTCTCTCTCTCTAACAAATAAATAAATAAATAAAATCTTTTAAAAAAAAAATACACCAGTAATAATAACTTGGCCTACAAAGAGTTTTACAGCACATGGACATTCAAAAGCAGAATTTTTTTTTTCTTCTGAATACTGCCAAGCAGAGTAAAAGCTTAAAGGCCAAGTAGACAGTCATTGTATCAATCATTTAGCCTCCTTAGTAGGAAAGTTTTCGCGTCCTATGTGAAATTTTGTTTCACCTTTACAGTGCCATTGCAAGTGTTGCCAAACTCCAGGCCATGGATGCTCTGAATGACACGCTGGAGAAGGTGAGGTGGGGGTGCGGGTGAGGCCCCCCACGGGACACTCCTGGTCAGGATTTATCCAACAGTCAGGTCACATGAGTGAACAAAGCTGAGCACTGAGCTTTTATCCAACTCAGAGATTTGCCGTCCTTGTGGAGGACTCCACTCTCTGTCCAAGGAACACAAAGGGGTTTTGGTGAGAAGAGCTGTTTCTCCCGAGTTCCTAGTTCTATTTAATAAATCATGTCAAAAATAAGACAGAAAACATGGCAAGAATCATGACACCAGAGTGGCAGGATTGTACTGTGCCATGCTGAATATTTCTCAGAATCATCGGCATGTTTTTATAAAAAGGCAGCCTGTGGATTGGGACTTCAGCAGGGTGGGACCTTGCTACCCACCACTTCCTACCCACAAGGCAATATTTGATTTGAGGTGAAAGTGGGGGGAACGGACGATTGCACAGGTTAGGGCTGGAGGAGCGCTCAGCACTGGCTAGGTTTGTCCAGGATAATCTGTTCGTGAGGGTGGTTGGCCGTTGCTAAATTTATTTCTATATTTTGTATTTCTTCTAAGTAGCTCCAGAAACTCAGAAAACTCTTACCAGGTTAACAGTGGTTTGGTTTTGGATTTACTAGTTTGTTTTTGAAATCTGTAGGTAAACTAAGTGAAGGTCCTTATTCTACCCTCAGGGGCAGATAATTTGCATTGAAAGCAGCGAATAACCACTCCTTCTGCTGCTCTCCTGTTAATGAAAGGGACAGGACTGTGCATAATTTATATAGAAGGAAGACTGTCACTGCCAAAATCAGGGCTCTGGAAAAGATGGGAGCAGAAACTGAGCAGCTAGTCCTCTAGGGGCCTCCATTTGGTAGTGGCTTCTCCACTTTATTGGTATGACCTGAGCAAATTACTCATACTGTGCCTTAGATAAATTATTTGTAACATGGAGATAAGGAAGGGCGCCTGGGTGGCTCAGTCCGTTGAGAGTCTGACTCTTGATCTCCGCTCAGGTGTTGATCTCAGGGTCACAAGTCCAAGCCCTATGTTGGGGTCCATGCTGGGCATGGAGTCTACAAAAAAAAAAAAAAAAAAAATGGTGATAAGGAAGAGTATCCTTCACAGGGTTGTTGTATGAAATGAATGAGTGTGTACATGTGATGCTTTTAAAACAGTGCCTGGCACATTGTAACCTGTTTGCACTCTGTCTGGTTAGTAGTACTGGTTTTGTGACAGCAAAAAACAGATGTGTCTGAAGTCCACGGGATGTAACAAGGCAGATGGTACTAAGCAGATCTTTGGGGTTTTTTTGTTTGTTTGTTTGTTTTAATCATCTCCATGCTCAACATCAGCTGAAACTCACAACCTCGAAATTAAGAGTGGTATGGTTTACTGGCTGAGCCAGCCAGGTGTCCCATACAAGGCGAAATCTTGATTATAGGCTGTAGCTACCAAGCCTTCTAATGTGAGGGGCTTGGTTCTCCCACAAATAGATTTGAGGTGATTTCATAAACAGCGCTCTACCTCCCTGGCTTTAGAAGAGGGGCTGGGATGAATGTGCCAGAGCAACACAGGCTGCCGGCTTCTGGATCCCACGTCCTCTTGCACCTGCCCAACAAACGCCTCTTCCACGGGGGCCACGGACTGGGTGCGCTTGTAAATGGAACTGGAGGGATTAGACATAGTCCTGTAGAAGATATGTTAACCCAAAATAAAATGTTTAAAGGGAATGGTCAGTAGAAGTTGATTATGCTATACATTTTTTAAAAATATTTTATTTATTTATTTATTTGACAGTGAGAGACAGAAAACAAGCAGAGAGAGTGGGAGAGGGAGAAGCAGGTCTCTCGCCAAGCAGGGAGCCCGATTCAGGGCTCCATCCCAGGACACTGGGATCATGACCTGAGCCAAAGGCAGATGCTTAACAGCTGAGCCACCCAGGCACCTCTATGCTATACATGAGTGCCAGTGTCTATATTGTTTTTGATAGACACATATGCTTATGTCTTGACATAGAGGAGTTCTCTCCCTTTCAGTTAAAAATATCACTTCCTTATTTCACAGATTAAAAGAAAAATCAACAACAATAACAACAAGTTGTATTTGTAAACCACAGGAAAACATTGAGATGGTGTGTTGTTACAAATATTTTTAACAGCAACTGTACCTATTTAAAAAAATTTTTTTTAAGATTTTATTTTTATTTATTTGACAGACAGAGATCACAAGCAGGCAGAAAGGCAGACAGAGAGAGAGGAAAGGAAGCAGGCTCCCCGCTGAGCAGAGAGCCGGATGTGGGGGCTCGATCCCAGGATCCTGGGATCATGACCTGAACCGAAGGCAGAGGCTTTAACCCACTGAGCCACCCAGGTGCCCCTAAATTTTTTTTTTTTAAGATTCATTTATTTATTTATTTGTTAGAGAGAGAGAGAGAGAGAGAGCACAGGCAGAGGGAGAAGCAGGCTCCCTGCCGAGCAAGGAGCCCGATGCAGTACTCGATCCCAGGACACTGGGATCATGACCTGAGCCGAAGGCAGCTGCTTAACCAACTGAGCCACCCAGGCGTCCCTAAAAAAATTTTTTAACTCTTATTTCAATGTTTACTGCAGTAGGGCTGTGGCTAAGAGTACAGAGTTTACTGGTTAGAACAGGGCTGACATCAAACATCAGATGTGTCTCCTGATGGCTCTATCACTCAGATTTCCTCCCTTTCCTATGCCTCTGTTTCCTCATCTGTAAATGGGAATGTGGTTAATAGTATCCGCTTCACAGAAATGTTGTGAGAATAAAACGACCTAATGTAATATACACAAAGTACTTAGCAGAGCCAAGTGCAGTTAGCCCTCATAAATGGTAGCTTCTATTCTCAGGCAAGTATGCTACAGGACCTCACTTGGAATCCCAGGCAAAGGATAAAAGGCCAGCAACAAAATCAAGTCCCAAGATCACCGTATATAACTATCTTGAGTATGGTAATTGGTGGGATCCATATTTTTCTTACCACTAAAAAATCCCTCCTGAGTCCATAGTTCAACCTGAAGCATAAGATTTTTTTTTTTTTTTTAAGAAAGAGGGAGAGATGGGGCACCTCGGTGGTTCAGTGGGTTAAAGCCTCTGCCTTCGACTCAGGTCATGATCCCAGGGTCCTGGGATCGAGCCCCGCATCGGGCTCTCCGCTGAGCGGGGAGCCTGCTTCTTCTTCTCTCTCTGCCTGCCTCTCTGCCTACTTGTGATCTCAATCTCTCTGTGTTAAATAAATAAATAAAATCTTTAAAAAAAAAAAAAAAGAGGGAGAGAACACAAAGGGTGGGAGGCAAGGAGGAAGGTACAGAAGGAATGAGAGAGAATCTTAAGCAGATTCTGCACTATGCTAGAGCTCTCTCTCTCGACCCCGAAATGAAGAATCCAAGGCTTAACCCACTGAGCCACCTAGGAGCCTCTTAAGATTTTATAGTAAAGGTCAACTTGGGATGGAAAGACTTTTTAAAAATAGATCTGTTGAGATCCATGGTTGTCAGGAGCTAGGGGTGAGAAGAGGGTTTGACCAAAAAGAGACAGGAGGAAATTTGAGGGTTGAGGGTTCTGCCTCTTAATTTTGGTCACAGACTGTATGTACTTGTGAAAACTCATAGAACTGTACACTAAAAGGATATATTTTACTGTAAATAAATTATATATTAATTTTAAAATGAAAAAATGCATAAACTATAGACTGCCTCATAGAAAAAAATTAAGATATATAAAAGATAGAGAAATGTAAGTATAGATATCCACTGATGGATTTTCACCAGCATTACCATTCCCCTACAATATACATGTCATGAAGACCTAACAATATATAATTGGCCAAAAGAAATACAGTAGCAGAAATGAGGGTCATATCCTCTGCATTTAGAAACATTCATGCCTTCAGCTAGAGTTATATCTGGTCCCAAGAACCCATGTTAATTCTCATACCAATGCAAGAACTTAAGAATCTAAGGCAGTGGGGCGCCTGGGTGGCTCAGTGGGTTAACTGTCCAACTCTTGATTTCAGTTCAGGTCATGATCTCAGGGTTGTGAGATTGAGACTCACATCACCTCCACGCTGAGCATGGACCCCCCTTGGGAGTGTCTGTCTCCTTCTCCCTCTGCCCTGTCCTTCACGCATATGTGCACACTCTGTTTCTCTCTCTCTAAAAAAAAAAAAGAGTCTAAGGCAGTAAGAGGACATTCTTATTCACAGGATCTCATCAACCACTTAAACATGGCAAGACATTTCTATCCATATGTCACTCATCTCTGGATACCGTGCTTTAAAAACCAACCTAGGGTTTGAGATGTGGGTGATTGAAAAACAATCCCCCGGGGTGCCTGGGTTGCTCAGTGGGTTGAGCCACTCAGTGGGTTGAGCCTCTGCCTTCGGCTGAGGTCGTGATCTTGGGGTCCTGGGATTGAGTCCCGCATCGGGGTCTCTGCTTGGCGGGGAGCCTACTTCCTCCTCTCTCTGCCTGCCTCTCTGCCAATTTGTGATCTCTCTCTGTCGAATAAATAAATAAAATCTTAAAAAAAAAGACAACAATCCCCCAAAGCCTGTAATTGTACGAATCTAAGTGGGAGGCAGCCTGAAATTTTCCCCTCCCACTATTTCCCCCAACTCTTCTCTGCACACAGAACTCTCTCTCTCCCACTACCTTTCTCCTTGCCTCCTTCCTCTCCAGATAGACCTTCCTGCCTCTTCCAGCCCTACTTAATGAGAAAACCCATGTTGCCTGGTGACAGGCCATTTTTTTTTTTTTAAAGATTTTATTTATTTATTTGACAGACAGAGATCACAAGCAGGCAGAGAGGCAGGCAGAGAGAGAGAGAGGAGGAAGCAGGCTCCCCGCTGAGCAGAGAGCCCAATGCAGGGCTCGATCCCAGGACCCTGGGATCATGACCTGAGCTGAAGGCAGAGGCTTTAACCCACTGAGCCACCCAGGTGCCCCTGGTGACAGGCCATTTTACCTGGTATTCCTGCAGAAAAGGCCTTAGGTAACCCCCAAATTCTCTCAGCTGAAAATCTGAAAGAACCGGTCTCAGACCAAGTTCCACCAATTCCTTCAAGGCTGTTTGACTTTTTAGAAGACACGTAGCTCCTCTGAGATTTATGGTCGTTCATTTAATTTTTTTTTTTTAAGGCAGGGAGTGAAAGATGATGATACTGCCAAATGTAATTCTGTAGACAGTTGTGGAAATAAAATTTGGCAATAATTGTGAAGCTACTCTGAACATGAAAGTATCCAGTTGAAGCATTAGCAACAGGGTTGGATTATGGTATGGTGTGGGGTGGACTGTTGAAGCCTAGTTAAAGTTGGGGCCACTTTTCAAGTTGCCAGATGTGTCACCACTGCCAGAGTTGGTGAGATGTATGTGAAACGGAATCCTGAGGGAGTGGAAACTATCAAAGGCATCTGCAACTCTAAAAAAGTGTCTCTTGCTCTGTAGATGAACATCACCATAGGAGTATCCTTGAATTTCATTGACTTGAGCTGAATGTTTTGTTTTAAGCATTTTGCTTAACGGGGTATGGAAATCTAAGTGCTAACATTCAAGCTGGAAGTTAACACCCTGGAAAGATGAATAGAAGAACTGCCAGTCTGTGAATACTACCTAACTTCGGGCTCTAAAACAAAACCTGTCACTCATTTTCTTGCATCTAGAATTTCTTTCACAGCTCCAATCAAAGACTTTCATTATGCTTCTTTTGCTTTTTTCTCTGAAACGAAAACTATAGATTCTGAGGTCACAGCTACCCAAGATGAAGGTAGATTCTGCATGTGGGAGTTTCTATTGATCTGCTTTTCAAGTTCAGTATGTTGCCCCTATGTGATGGAGTCTCAGCAAGACCGAAACCCTTATACACACACTGGCCTTGAATTCTTTCTCTTATGGGGTTACCCAAGATTCTCTATCCTAATGAATCAGAGAAAAAACACCTTTCTTTTTTACAAACAGTGTCATTCTATAAAGACTAATGATGAAAAATCAAAAGCTTCCCCAAGGTTCAGATGCCAGACTGAAGCCTGGTTGGAGGTGGTACTCTGGAAAGCTATTCCTACTTATTTCTGGTTCCTGCTTGAAAATACAATCATCCCATTGCCATTGACACAAAATCTACAGCAAAGATTTAGGCTATTTTGAGGTTAACTATTCTACTAACAGTTTCAATTCTGATAGAAGACTCTTTGTAGACTCTCCACCTGCAACCCCCAAGTCCTTCTACATTCAGGTGTTCTCCATTGAGGGACTGGAGCATATGAGAAAGAGAACCTGATTCTCTTGTTGGATATTCAAGGGTTGCTGGACAGCCCTGCTCCAGGCTCCTTGATATCTGTACATTTGTAATTTAATAATTATGGGCAGTTTCCCTAAGGCTGTTATCTTTGCCAGAATTATTTCCATTTCTTTCTCAATCCTGTTGATTTTTTCCCCCCTTAAACTTTCCCAGATCAGTTCACAGATGGCCAACAGGCCCCAGGGACAGCCTCCCATTAGTTCTAATCTGCAGCATTGCCCTCTTGAAAAGCAGTTGAGCAGAACTTTGAGGACCTCTGTTAAATGCCTTAGTAAAAATGTAGCCCCTAACCCTTGTGCATTACTGATGGGAATGGAAAATCTTACAGCCACTATTAAAAAAGCCACAATATGGCAGTTCCTCAAAAACTTAAACATAGAAATCTGTCATCCAGCAATTCCACTTCTGGGTATATACCCAAAAGAATGGAAAGCAGGGATTTGAACAGATGTTTATACACCAGTGTTTATAGCAACATTATTCACAAGAGTCAAAAGGTAGAAGCAACCCAAATGTCCATCATCATATCATCATCACACATCCATATGAATGGATAAACAAAATGCGGTATACACAGTCAGCAGGATACTGTTCAGCCTTAAAAAGGAAGGGAATTCTGACACATATCACAGTTGGGTAAGCCTTGAAGCCAAAGAAGCCAGACACAAAAGGACGAATCCCGCATGAGTCCACTTACACATGGTACTTGGAGTAGTCAGCGGTCACAGAGACAGAAGGTAGAATGTGGTTGCCAGAGGCTGGAAAGTGGGAGGAAGGAGTGAGGAGTTGTTGTTTAGAGGGTACAGAGCTTCAGTCTGATGTGATGTAAAAGTTCTGGAGATGAGTGGCAGAGATGGTTGCACAAAAGTGTCGATGCATTTATTGCTGCCAAACTGTACGCTTGAAAGTCGGTGAAATGGTAAATTTTGTCCTGTGGATTTTACCACAATTTTTTAAGAGATTAAAAAAAGTTGTAGCCTCTAAAGTGTGGAGATAAGCCTAGAGACGGTCAGGTCATGAATTGATGCCTCCCCTCCCCTGCTGTGGTCACTGTCACGGCAACTCCATGGCTTTGTCTCCTCAGTGTCAACTTGTCATCTTGCCCCGTCTCACCTTGGCTACTTGCCCACATTTCTTTTATGTCAGAATTACTTGTTGTTTCCTTTCCCACCCCCTTCATCTTGTGCTTGACTTCACGTAACCTGGAAGGTGGGAATTCCTCCCACCTGTAATCTCTTGTATGTGGTTTAGAGCCCACCTGAAACAATCCTCTGTTCTGGTTGAACTGAAGACACCCAGTCTGGAAGAAAATTACTGAAGTCAGTGGCCTCTTAAGTTTCCTTTTGGTTCTAATGTTAAAAGAAAAACAAGGGACGCCTGGGTGGCTCAGTTGGTTAAGCAGCTGCCTTCGGCTCAGGTCATGATCCCAGCGTCCTGGGATCGAGTCCCACATCGGGCTCCTTGCTCCGCAGGGAGCCTGCTTCTCCCTCTGCCTCTGCCTGCCTCTCTGTCTGCCTGTGCTCGTGCTCTCTCTCTCTCTCTCTCTAACAAATAAATAAACTTTAAAAAAAAAAGAAAAACAAAACACTCTGCCCTTACCACACTCTAAAATATCTCCTGGCCCAGTGGTAATTGATCTGACAAAAAAAAAAAAAAAAAGTCACTCGCTCTTTTTTTAGATTATAAAACAACATTTATGACTAATATGTCGATTATGTTTCTTCCTTCCTGCTAGAACGCCCGCAGAGACCATCCTTGGGTTTCATTATGATATTACTTCTGCCTGCTCATGGTGAAAGAAAAATTGTAGAAAAATACTCACAGGCAAAGTAAAGAAGAAGATGGGGAATTGCCCATAATTCCTCAGAGATAAGCACTGTTAACACTTCAGTGTATACTCCTCTGGGGTGTTTAATTGTTTAGAACCAAGAAGAAAGGACTTTCTGGAGTCACGTAGCACATGAAAGGGAACGCTATGTGCCTAGAGTTCAGGAACATTTGAGATGAGATATAAGACACGTATGTTTTCCCTGACTTAGAAGAGGCCAAACAAACCATAAACAGTGTGATGCTTGGGGCCATGTGTAGTTTATCTCCCCCTTTATTTAACTTGAGTGTGAGGGCAAGGGCATCTAAGTTCTACAGTGATGTTAATTTCCTCATGAGCTGAGGCATCCCTTCCTTGCTGGCTGTGGTAGGTTTTCTGTTGTATTTATCGCCTTAGAAACCAAGAACTGGAATGGACCCAAAAGGTCACTGGGTCCAAATTCTTCTCCTAGGATAACTGCATGTGAATTGTTTACAGCACTGGGTACCTTTTCCATCTGAAGCTGTCCTTAGTGTGAATTCCATAAGGTCGCTCCGTTCCATATGAAATTCCTCTTACTGTCAAAATTCTCAGTCTGTGTTCACTTGAGCTGTTTTCACTTGTTCACTGGAGCCCTTTTCCTCACAGATATCTTCTGTGGGATGACTAATAAGAACTTTTGTTACCTGGAGCTACTAATCACTCCTAAGCTTTCTTTTTATGAGGCTGTGGAGACTGGACCATAGGAAATTGCCAATGTTGGACCATTTTTTACCTACAGAAACAGCCATTTCAAGCTTCAACATACTAACTGGCCCTAACTCTTCCCAGTTTCTTTCAGAGGTTCCTTATTTCTGATCTTTTGACAATGGAAGTGTTCCTCCCCAGTGGGACCTTCTCTGGTGTCCCCTACAGCCTCCTTAGAATATATGTATATATTCTATAAATATATTGATCTATATATACTGATCTGTATACCCACCAGAATACTTGTAAATCTTGGAGGACTGATGAGATATAATTAAGCATTCCTACCTTTAAAAGTGTCACTTCAAAATGTACATATAAATGCATATGTGTATCCTGTACATTATCTTGTGTATAATATAGTTTATAGTTTTCAAAATCAAGAACAAGCTAATGAGAGAAACCGGATGAATGCATACACGTGTGAGCCCAGAGCTGGAGGTGGTATAGGAAAAAGACGTATGAAAGAAGTAACCAGAACTGTGAAGTTGCTGTGACCAACCATGTGGCTCTCTGCTACTGTAACACTTCATGACCGAAGAGATCCAATTCGCTTATTTTTGCTTTCCTTCTCACCTTTAGCTCAGCCATAAATTTCCTGCAGTAATGCACATGGCACATCAAAAACCCAGACCTGCCCTGGAGAAGGTCACTCCACTGAAAAGGATCTACATTATTCAGCAGCCTCGAAAATGTTAAGCTGGAACGTAAAACACAGGCGCCTGGCCAACTGCCGCGAACATCTGACAGCTTAGTGAAAAGGACCAAAATTTTCCATAGGCCTAGTGCACTTGCTTGGTAAATAAAACAGCTTTTGTATCTTCTCTTTTGACTTTAAATAATAAAGCATCCAAATTTATAAATCCAGTGCCTTCTTGGGCCTCATTTTGGTCCAGGTCAGGATCCCACAGATGTTTACACAGGTAATCCTGTGGAAAATCGGAGAATCCAGAATACTTGGGTATTCCACTCCACCTCCCAGGTTAGGCCCTTTTCTCCTTGATGCTGACCCTGAGCTCTTCCACCCACAGTGAGTTCTCTCGGAAGGACAGAGGGGAGACAGGAACACTCTGAGCTGTGCAGAGGCCAATACTCTATGCAAGCATGAGGCGTGATTCTTCTCAGTATGTTTGTCCTAAGATGCTCCAGCTTTCACTTGAGGTGAAGTGTCGTTTCCGGCTCCCCACATAAATATGGAAGTTCGTTTTGAAGGTTTGGTGAAGGGAAACGAAAACCTTAGATTTGTTACAAACATATTCTCTTCTGTAAAGCAATCAAGGATGAAAGGTAGAATTATAGTTTCAGCAGGAGATTGGTTCAGGGCCTCCCACAAAGTTCATGCTCTCGACCCTGGGGGAGTCATGATGCCGTAGGGCATTGTGACTAGGGTATAGATGTTGATTTTATTTATTTATTTATTTATTTTTATTTTTTAAAGATTTTATTTATTTATTTGACAGACAGAGATCACACAAGTAGGCAGAGAGGCAGGCAGAGAGGGGAGGGGAGAAGGAGGCTCCCTGCCGAGCAGAGAGCCCAATGCGGGACTCAATCCCAGGACGCTGGGATCATGACCCGAGCCGAAGGCAGCGGCCTAACCCACTGAGCCACCCAGGCGTGCCTGGTTTTATTTTTTTAATAGAGATTTTATTAATTTGTTAGATAGAGAGAAAGAGCACAAGCAGAGGGAGTGGCAGGCAGAGGAAGAGGGAGAAGCAGGCTCCCCGCTGAGCAGAGAGCCTGATGTAGGGCTCAATCCCAGGACCCTGGAATCATGACCTGAGCCGAAGGCAGACACTTAATGACTGAGCCACCCAGGCATCCCTAGCTATTGGTTTTAACTGGGGGGAGAAATAGGAGGGAAAGTGTTGCCAGGCTAAACCAGCTCTAGCTCTCCTACCCTCCACTGCACACACACACACTCTCTCTCTCTCTCTCTCTCTCCCCATATACTCACATGTGAATAGCCAAGGGTAACTTCAGGTAATAGTAGGGGACAACCATATCCTTTTTCTACAAAGCTTAGCTGTCACTTACAGCTTCACCATCTGCACTTCTCATTAATAATGCTATCCAACAATCCGCACCTGTCTTGACCCAAAAGTGGCCAGTACTCTAGGCCATCATGTTATAGGATAACCCTTGGAGTGTGACCTGGTGCCATGCCTAGCTCTGATTCCTGGAACTCCAGAAGTGCTTGGCTAAAGTCCAGTGGTCCTGCTGTTGCATCTTGCCTCCTACCCTGCATTGTTTGGCTCTTTTTCAGAAATAAGAAAATTGTTGGAGACAATATTGAAACTTCAGTCAGTGCCAGCATGAATCAATAAGACAGTGAGTCCTAACCACCCTAGTTTGGCTTAGCTCAGTTCCCAGTCCTCTGGACCATTGTCAGAAATATCCCAGAAAGGTAAGTGTTGCAAGGCACACTTGTTCTTATAAATGCACCGAAGTTCAAGGTCAGCCACGAATCCCCAGGGGGCAGGAGCAGAATATAAAGAGGATGGTAGATGCTAGCTAGAACACTGGACTGAGATTAGGAGACTAAGGTTCCACTTCTGACCTTTACTAGCTTTTTTTTTTTTTAAGATTTTATTTATTTATTTGAGAGAGAAAGATTAAGAGAGAGAGAGCAAGAGTCAGGGAGCAGCAGAGGGAGTGGGAGAAGCAGACTGCCTGCTCAGCAGGGAGCCCAACATGGGGCTGGATCCCAGGACCCTGGGATCACGACCTGAGCCAAAGGCAGATGCTTAACCCACTGAGCCACCCAGGCGCCCCTGATCTTCACTAGTTCTTCAACCTTAAACAAGCTACTTAGCCTTTCTGATTCTTATCAAATGGGCATAATGACACCAGACCCTCCCACCCCCAGTTTAACCTTCCCAGTGGCACACTAAGAAGAAGAAAAAAGGGACACTGAGATTTGTAATAAGCCATTTCAAGAGTAGTGAGAGCATGGTAGTACCAGGATGATGGTTCTAGAAGCTGCCAGAACTATAGCAGCAGGAGAACCATTAGAGAGGATATAACACGAGTCTAGAATAACAATGAAGGGAATAGCTGAAAATTGGAGCGAGATGGAAATGGGGAGTAGGCGGGAGAGGATAAGGGAAATGGGAAGCTGGGATGGTGGCACTGATAGATTTGCCTCTCCTGGGGGCAGCAGGAGGGCCAACCACCCACAGAAAAGAAGAAGAGGAGAAGGATGCCATTCCCTCCCTCTAAGTTGGAAAGTGTATTGCAAGGGAGGAGAGACCGCTCAAAGGGAAACCGCTGTGCAGTCAGGAGCCCAGCATGGATTTTGGTCCACACTTACGGTCACTCAAACCACCACATCGTAGAAAGCAAGAAGTTTGATGTGAACTTCAGATCCGAAAGGAATTGAAATTATCTCAGAGAATGTATAAGAGGAGGGGCACCTGGGTGGCTCAGTCATTAAGCATCTGCCTTCGGCTCAGGTCATGGTCCCAGGGTCCTGGGATCGAGCCCGCATCGGGCTCCCTGCTTGGTGGGAGGCCTGCTTCACGCTCTCCCACTCCCCCTGCTTGTGTTCCCTCTCTTGTTGTGTCTCTCTCTGTCAAATAAATAAATAAAATCTTTAAAAAAAAGAGAGAGAGGGGCGCCTGAGTGGCTCAGTGGTTAAGCCTCTCTCTTCGGCTCAGGTCATGGTCTCAGGGTCCTGGGATCGAGCCCTACATCTGGCTCTCTGCTTAGCGGGGAGCCTGCTTCTCCGTCTCTCTCTCTCTGCCTGCCTCTCTGCCTACTTGTGATCTCTGTCTGTCAAGTAAATAAATAAAACAAAATAAAAAAGAGAGAGAGAATGTATAAGAGAAAAAGGACCAGGCCAATAAAAGTGCTTTGTGGTGATATGGCTGTCTATGTAGAAAGCCAAAGGGGCTATTCCCTCTCCCTTCCTCTCAAGCCCTGCATGGATGTGCTGCAGGTCCACTCAGTTCAAAGCCCCTGGGATCCGTTCACAGGCCCAGCACAAGCCATGACAGTGAAGGAGGCCTATGTCAGGAGGTACGAGGCTGGGGATTGGCAAGTGGACACTTTTCTTCAGCTCTTTTCAATTCAGTTCAAGCCACTCTGTGTTAGGCACTGGGACACAGAGATGAGTAAGAAGTTGCCTCTGCCTTCCACGAGATTCTAGACCAAAGGAAAATAGGCATGCCGGCAAATCCACATGAAAGGAGAGCTTAGAAATGGCTTGGTGGGGAGGGGGTTCATGCTGGGGAGGAGGTCATGTACAGCCAAAAAAAATGTGTTGCCTATGGAGATCACTAACCCACATAGAGATCTTTAATAAACAGCCTTTAGTTAAGGGTTTTATTATGGAGATCGTCAAACATGCAAAAGTTGAGCGAATATTATACTGAACCCTCAGGTACGCATCACAGAGCTTCGATACTGTGGCCAGTCTTCTTGAATCTAGGGTAGGCTCCCTCCTACCCACAATTTTGTTCACTGCTCATTGTGCCCCTGGCAGGCTCCTATTCCTCCCACCATCTTGCTGATGGCTTCCCCTCTCTCACCCCCCTTTCCTCACTCTCCTACTCTTCCCTTCCTCCTGATTTCTGTTCAGTTCCACATCAACAATTAGTACTTCTCATGTTGCCCTGACTCCTGGAAGACACATCCTGTGGGAGTCACCTTATCCCCAGATAATCACCCTGCTCCCACCAAGTCTGACATCAACTGTCAGGATGTCAACATTTTCATCCAAATATGAAGGAATGGCTGAGTAATGGATTGATTAATTAATTCGTTAGAAAGACTGAAGTGACTGAGAACTTGAGTTAAGAAAAATGAGCCAGAGGAAAAAGTGGAGAACTTCCAAAGGAAATGTTGAAGGACTGAAAGAAAAACACATGAAATTAGGGTGAACAGAGCTTCAGCTAAAAATAGAGAATCCATGTAGAATTTTGAACCTGCTTTTGCATACAGTATTTCATGAACTCTTCACAAGAATCACGAGATGGTAACTGTCATTATCCCATTTTGCAGATGACAAACATGAGCCTCAGAGAAGTTAAGAGATTCCAAGGTTTTGTAGTTTAAATGGAGGAATTTCTCTGGGAATCTCTTAATCCCAAACTACAGCTGTCTCTGTGACCCCTTGAGAACACAGGCTGGAACTAATGCTTAGGAGTCTCCAAACAGAGAGGATCTGGATGTAATTTTGACTTTAAAAATAGAGCTGCATTTGGAGAGAGAAGTCTGTGTGAACAGACTGGTTTAGGACTAATCAAATCCCTTAATAGGGGAAGAGCCATTCAAGTTCAGATTTTCAGGTTTTTGTTTAAAAGATACAATATGGACGTTTGAAAGATCATAGAAGCAAACCAGGTTGGGAGAAAATAAATAATTTATAGATATGAACCCCCAAAAGAAAAAAAGAAAGCCAAAGAGAGAGAGAGAGAGAATGTCTACAGTCTTTAGTTAAGGACTGGATGCCTTCCTGTACACAGCGAAGGCATGAGGCTGGAGGAGATGCCTACAGTGCATCTTGGGAAAGGAGCCAGCGCAGTGGATAAACAATAGTGAGACACATAACAGAGATGTGAATGTTTTCTACAAGGGCTTTCCAAATCAAGCTAAATAATTGCAAGAGCAGTGGCCTGAGCCTGAGTCCTGGCCTCTCGTCTTACTCCCTGTACAGCATGGGCTTCACCACCCACTCCCCCTTCTCCTCCAACTATCAGTCCCTGGGTTCCACACAGTCTCCCAGCCAGAGTCTGGCTGGCCAGCGTCTATGCAGGCGCCAAGGGCTCAAGCTCCCAGATCTCGCCATATCCTACTCCACCAGCTTCTAGGGTCCTGGCCACCAGGATACTGGAGGTCTGGCAGGCATAGGGGGCATCCAGGTGAGAAGGAGATCATGCAAGACCTGAATGACTGCCTGGCCTCCTACTTGGAGATAATGAGGAGCCTAGAGGCTGGTAATCATAGACAGGAGATCAAAATCTGGGAACACTTAGAGAAGGTCAGAGACTGGGGGGCATTACTTCAAGACCCTCAAGAGCTAAGGGCTCAGATCTTTGCAAATTCTGTGGCCAATGCCCGTGTTACTGCTGACAGTGACGACTTCAGAGTCAACCGTGAGATGGAGCTGACATTCACCAGTCTGCGAACAACATCTATGGAATCTCTGGACTCTGCAAGGTCACTGATGACAGCAATGTCACTCGGCTGCAGCTGGAGACAGAGGTCAAGGCTCTCAAGGAGGAGCTGATCTTCATGTAGAACCATGAGGAGGAAGTAATGGGTCCAAACAAAACCAAACTGCCAACTCTGGGTTGACAGTGGCGTTGGATGCCCCAAAACCTCAGGACCTCAAGATCACAGCAGACATTGGGCCCCGTATGATGAGCTGGCTCAGAAGAAGCAAGAGGAGTGGGACAAGTACTGGTCCCAGCAGACTGAAGAGAGCAAGTGGTCACCTCGAAAACCGCTGAGATAGGAGCAGCTAAGATGACCCTCACGGAGCTGAAACATATGGCCCAGTCCTTGGAGACCAAGCTGGACTTGATGAGAAAACTGAAGGCCAGCTTGGAGAAAACAGCCTGTGGGAGTTGGGGGCCCACTACACGATGTAGATGGAGCAGCTCAACGGGTCCTGCTGCACATGGAATCAGAGCTGTCCCACACCCGGGAATAGGCATAGTGCCAGACCCGGAGTACCAGGCCCTGCTGAAAATCAAGGTCAGACTGGACACTGAGATCACCACCCACCACTGCCTGCGGGCAAACAGGGAGGATTTCTGTCTTGGTGTTACTCTGGATAGCAACAACTCCTTGCAAACCATCCAGAAGACGAGCACCTGCAGGATTGAGGACAGTGACGTGGTATCTGAGACCAATGACACTAAAATTCTGAGACATTGAGGCAGCAGAAACAGGGTACCTTTTGGGGAGCAAGAAGTCAATAAAAAGTTCAGAGGTAGATAGATGCAAAAGCATGTTTTGAACAACCTGTAGGCCCACTTCAGGAACAGGCATACTGCAGGCCTCAGGCCCACAGCTGCTCTGGTAGTTTTCAACTCTGCTGGGCTCCGTCATACCACTGTTATAATTACCAAAGACCTGTGAGAAAAGAAAGGAGGAAAATGGCACATAAATGTTCCTTATGAACAAAAGTTTCAGGGTAGTTTGGGAAAAAAAATGCAAGTGAATTGAGTTTAGGCTTGCTAAAATTAAGAAACTGTCCAAATTAGCCAGGACCATATCTATTAAAACAACAATTTGTTAAAAATAAAATTATCAGGCCAATGATATGGGTCCAGAAAACTTTTTTTTAAGGGTCCATCAATTACTCAAGTTTAAATGTCATTACATTAGAGAGAAGGATATTTGCTGCCGATGCTGCCATTTGGATTTAGTAGGACGGAGAGTCTTATAAGCAAAAATGCCAGAGATTGGGGTACCTGGGTGGCTCAGTGGGTTAAAGCCTCTGCCTTCAGCTCAGGTCATGATCCCAGGGTCCTGGGATCGAGCCCCACATCAGGGTCCCTGCTCAGCGGGGAGCCTGCTTCTCCATTTCCCTCTGCCTACCACTCCCCCTCTGTGCTCTCTCTCTCTGTCAAATAAATAAAATATTTTTTTAAATGCCAGAGATCAGGGACGCCTGGGTGGCTCAGTTGGTTAAGCGGCTGCCTTCGGCTCAGGTCATGATCCCAGCATCCTGGGATCGAGTCCCACATCGGGCTCCTTGCTCGGCAGGGAGCCTGCTTCTCCCTCTGCCTCTGCCTACCACTCTGTCTGCCTGTACTCGCTCGCTCTCTCTCTAACAAATAAATAAATAAATCTTTTAAAAAATTTTTTAAAAAAATGCCAGAGATCATAAAACACAGAGTGAAAATTTTTATTATTTCTATTCATGCGATGTCAGAGATTGAAATTAATTTCTTAAAATGTAGGGAATTAGGTAAAGGAGTGAAGAACTGAAGTTATGCTCCCCTTTAAAGACTTGGAGGATGATGGAACTTTTTTTCAATGACATAGAGAGGGCTGTCTAAAGGAATATAGCTAAAGGCCTCCAAGAATAAAATAGATCTTATCTCAGAAGCATTTAAGGGAGAGCACAGACAGATGAAAACCAAGGTGAAGACACTGGGGCCGAAACAGTGACATCAAAGAACAGATGAAGCAGAACTGGGGTGTTAAGAGCAGAACCAGGTCATAAAAGAACAAAAACACTTCCTTCAAAAATCAAAGGTCTATGAAAAGAGAGAGGATTGTTGTGAGATGAAAATGGGTGGAATACGGTACCCAAAGAGAGCCTGAGATAACAGAAAGTTTTAACCAGACGGATCAAGTGCAAGGAAAGATTGAGCCATGTGCTCAATGTGCTCATGGTGGGTCAAGTAGTTCTCAGTGAGCAGGATCTGGAAGCAAGGAAGCCCTCCTGGCTCAGGCAGACACAGGCCCAGCTCCCCCATGCCTTTAAGAACTGAGCAAATTGCTATTTTCAATGGCAGGCACTTAAGGGGAAGGTGAAGTGAGCCCAACAGGGAAACAAGGAGCTTGTGGTACTTTACAAAGAAAAGAGAACATTGGGGACAACTTGCCACTATCTTTAGAAGCGCAGAGCAGGGGACTTTTGTAGGAAATTTTCCACACCATAACCGGATGCTCAACAAAGTAGAAAAAGAAAATCTATACTGGTGTGAAATCACAAAACATGCCAGGGGGCTTAAAGGGGATAAATGACAATGGGGAACAAGCAGGAGAGGAGAGATGGTGCTGGGGTCACAGAAGACTTGGGCAGATGATGGATGGTCTCTGCTGTGTCTCCAGGAATTGAGGGATATGAGAGCAGGGCCTGCAATGGGGGTTGCAGGGACAGGAGTCAGCAACCCAGAGAAGTCAGCTGGAGCTCGGATGTGAGGATGATGAGGAACAGCTCACTATGGGCAGAGCCCGGCTTCAGTTTCCACAGGCAGTAGCAGTCTGGTAGTTATAGAAGGCTTATGTCGGGACTGACAAAACACAAGGTCATAAAAAAGAAAAACCAGGGAAATCTGATACTATTGACAGGATGGACTGATGAAGAGGCTAGGCCCATGAGGAATTTTACTTCCAGGTTTGGCAGGTGTAGAATAGTAGCTATCGTGTTTTGAGAATTTACTCGTACCAAGGACCTTCTGTTCTTTTTTTTTTTTTAATAATTTTTTTTTTTAAAGATTTTATTTATTTGTCAGCACAGGAGCAAGCACAGGCAGACAGAGTGGCAGGCAGAGGCAGAGGGAGAAGCAGGCTCACTGCTGAGCAAGGAGCCTTATGTGGGACTCGATCCCAGGACGCTGGGATCATGACCTGAGCCGAAGGCAGCCGCTTAACCAACTGAGCCACCCAGGCGTCCCTTTTTTTTAATAATTTTTTAAAGAAGATTTTATTTATTTATTTGACAGAGATCACAAGTAGGCAGAGAGGCAGACAAGGGAGAGGGGTGTAGCAGGCTCCCTGCTGAGCAGAGAGCCCGAGGCGGGGCTCCATCCCAGGACCCTGGGATCATGACCTGAGCTGAAGGCAGAGGCTTAACCCACTGAGCCACCCAGGAGCCCCAAGGACCTTCTGTTCTATCTATTCACTAATCTTTACAACAACCCATTTTACAGACCCAAATTCATTGTTCAGAGAGGTTAAGCCCCAAACACCCCGGATCTATATTCTTTTCCTTTGACGCGGACATTTTTCCCTTGTCTTTTTCCAAGGTATACATTACAACATTATTCATATTAAAAAACAACAAATGGGGATGCCTGGGTGGCTCAGTTGGTTAAGCGGCTGCCTTCGGCTTAGGTCATGATCCCGGCGTCCTGGGATTGAGTCCCGCATCGGGCTCCTTGCTCGGCAGGGAGCCTGCTTCTCCCTCTGCCTCTGCCTGCCTCTCTGTCTGCCTGTGCTTGCTCTCACTCTCTCTCTCTCTGACAAAAAAAAAAAAAAGAAAGTCCAAGTAATTACACTTTTAGGTATCTACCCAAGAAATAAACACATGTCCACACAAAAAGTTGCATGCAAATGTTCATAGCAGCATTATCTCTAATCACAAAAAATTGAAAACAACCCAAATGGCTACCAACGGATGAATGAGTGAACAAGATGTAGTATATCTATACATGGGGATATTATTTGTCAGATGAGGTATGGGAGCCTCCCATAGCATGGACGGATCCTGAGAACTTCGTGCTATGGGAAAGAAGCCAGTCACAAATGACCAAATATTGTAAAATTCCATTTATATGAAAAGTCCAGAATAGGCAAATATATAGACACAAAAAGTAGATTAGGGGTCACCTGGGGCTGGGAGGAAGGGAGAAGCAGAAGTTTGGTGGTGACAGCTAAAGGCTATGGGGTTTCTCTTTGGAGTGATGAAGATATTCCAAAATTGATTGCACTTTTGCTTGCACACCTCTGAAAATACTAAATGCCATTGAATTATACACTTAAGTAGGTGAATTCTATGATATATACATTACCTCTAAAAAACTGTTCCTAGGGCGCCTGGGTGATGGCGCTGGTTAAGCATCTGACTC
>ML103653.1:23496-65733 GCA_003697995.1 Taxidea taxus jeffersonii | reverse complement strand
ACCAGGTTGTGAGCGTCTCAAGGGCAAAGATAGGATTTCATTGTCATTAGATATCCAGAGCCTAGTTTAATGGCTGGACATTGTTGAATGAATGAATTTATCAACACACAATAAAATGTAACTGTGAAAGAAACCAGGATATTCTTCTTGGTAGTTAGTAAACCCATTCTCTTTTCAGTAGATATATATTTTTAGGGAAATTTAATGGCCATAGAAGATTTCCAGATAGATATGAATCAAACTCAGGGGAGCTGGATAGCCTTCATGGACATTTTCATTAAATATGATGAGTCACCCTTCCCTTTCTATAATAAAATATTGAGCCTGTCAAGCAGAACTAAATACCCATGTCAGTCAGCACAGCACACATCTCCCCTAGAGAGTGCTAGACAGTTACTGCTAGATTCTTAACTTTCCAAAACTCCTTTGCCTAATAGGAGTGGGCATTTGTTACCTGTAACTGCCTCAAGAACCTATATTTGGGGCACCTGGGTGGCTCAGCGGGTTAAAGCCTCTGCCTTCAGCTCAGGTCATGATCCCAGGGTCCTGGGATCGAGCCCCACGTTGGGCTCTCTGCTCAGCAGGGAGCCTGCTTCCCTTCCTCTCTCTCTGCTTGCCTCTCTGCCTACTTGTGATCTCTCTCTGTCAAATAAATAAATAAAATCTTTAAAAAAAAAAGAACCTATATTTTAGGAACTTCCCCCATTATGAGCTTATCTACTAAAGAATATGGGGCTGGGGAGAAGCCATATAAAAGCCCCAAACCTAGATTGTCTTACAGCTTGGAACAGGCACATGACCTAGGTTCCATGAATCAGACCATGCCCAGCTAGACTTAGATTTGGAAGTAATCAGTATGATAAGACATTCCTACACAGGGTAACACATCTGACTAGCACGGTGGTAAAGGTGTCTGTTCATCCAGCATCCAGTCCCAAGTGTTGTCTGTGCATAGTAAGGGGGCTGTGGTATGCTGGCTTCTGCAAGTATGGTTGGTATCTGTCCTTGCAGCCCACCTGGGATTTCTATGAAAGACTTAATACCATTTAATAAAGTTATGTTCTGCTTCAACTAGCAAGGATGGATTTTATTGTTTACAGCTATATTTTTTTATTGTTATGTTAGTCACCATACAGTACATTATTTGTTTTTGATATAGTGTTCCATGATTCATTGTCTGTTTATAACACCCAGTGCTCCATGCAATACTTGCCCTCCTTAATACCCATCACTGTGCTAACCCATCTCCCCATCCCGTTCCCCTCTAAAACCTCAGTTTGTTTCTCAGAGTCCGTAGTCTCTCATGGTTCATTTCCCCCTCACAATTCCACCCCCCCCTTCATTTTTCCCTTCCTTCTCCTAACATCCTCCATACTATTCCTTATGTTCCACATACAAGTGAAACCATATGATAATTGACTTTCTCTGCTTGACTTATTTCACTCAGCATAATCTCCTCCAGTTCTATCCATGTTGATGCAAAAGTTGGGTATTCATCCTTTCTAATGGCTGAGTAGTATTCCATTGTATATACGGACCACATCTTCTTTATCCATTTGTCTGTTAAAGGGCATCTTGGCTGTTTGCACACGTTGGCTCTTGTGTTCATTGCTCTTATGAACATTGGGGTGCATATGGCCCTTCTTTTCACTACATCTGTATCTTTGGGGTAAATACCCAGTAGTGCAATTGCTGGGCCATAGGGTAGCTCTACTAACATTTCTATCCAACACTCCCATAATATTTCTATGATTTCAATAGCCATTTCCTGAGAAATGGTGGTTTCTGATTATTTCCATGCTGGCTTCTAATCCTTGGTATTTAGATCTTTTAAGTGATGTGGAGGTTATTCCTTTTATGACTTTGCCTGTTTCTCATAATTTCTTTTGTTTCTTTCATTCACTATTCATTAAAACAAACAAACAAACAAACATTCAACCAGAATAGGATAGTAGAAGGAATGTGGGCTATGAAGACACAAAGGACTGAGTCTTGGCTCTGCCATTTATTCATCCTGTGACGTTGAACATTTTCTTAACCTTCCTGACACTTTTTCAGAAGATGCAGAAAGAGTAACTACCCTGCTGGTTGTTGTTCAAATGAAATGAAACAATATAGAGACAACTCCTGGTACACTGGTAAGAGTGCTTTGTTACTCTCCCTTGGCTGACTCTGAAAAACACCTAGGAAGACAAAGCTTGTTTCTCTATTAGGCCAAGATCCCTGCTCAAGAATTTGTAATAACTTCCCTACTGAATCTGTTGTCTACATAATTAATTCTCAGCTTCTTACCTGAAATTCAAAATCTTCTTTTTCATGATTTTATCTTGTTTTTCCAGCCTTATTTGTCATAATCTGTTCTCAAGTGCTCCCTAAACAGCCCAGTGTCTTCATCCTTTCCTCCACCCTGGTTGCTCTCCCCCATGTTACCCTGTTCAGGATGACCCCCTTTCTGGGGCTTGTTCTTTCCTTCCTCTCTGCCAAGCCCAATCCAACCCTTCTGTTATTACCCAACTAAAGTCCTTCCTGGACAAAACAGTCTGTTTTATCCCCATATTCCTCAGTTTCAACACTGACTACTTATGTTGAGTGTTTTAGCTGTTAAAAAATAGTGTCTTTATAAGGGACCATTTGCAGAATCCTTTCTATTACCACTTAAGTGAGATTAGGGCTTTGCATGGACTATTTCATAAAATCTTTACAACAAACTCATGAAGTCATTACTAGTAGTTTACAGATGAGGAAACTGAGGCATGGAGCAGTTAGCATTTGAATCAATTTAATTTAGCCTGAGGTCACACAGCTAGTAAATGGCAAAGCCAGGATTCCAACCCAGGCAAGCTCACATCAGAGCCCAACTCGTTAATTGCATTGCAATCTTGAGGGAAGGCACTCGTTCATAGATTTCTTCATATTATCTCCTTTTGTGCCTGGGATAGCAATGATTAAAAGAAACAGATACCAGTTTATTATCTGGAGCATAGCAAATACAGGAGAGAGTGCAATGAAATAAAATCAGAGGTCTGATCAAGTAGGGCCTGGTAGGCCATGATCTTAGTGGCACCACTGCTGCCATCCCCACTGCCTTGGACAAGTGTGGAGCAGCAAGGACAATGAAGCTGCAGAAACAACACACAGGACACACTGTATTGAGTAGAGCATCAATGAGAAGACTTTCATATGGAAGATGATGTCATTCCTACTCTGAATGGCAGGCTACTCTCCTCTGTCCTGGCTTCAAGGCAGGCCTCTATGAGGATTTTACATTCATGGGGGCTGGGGGGCTCAGTGGAAACTCCCCATGATTTAGTGACTGAGGCCCTAAGTTTGAGTTCAAGCTCTTTCACTCGCTAGCTGTAAGACTTGGGCAAGGCCTAGTTTCTGTATCTATAAGGTGATACTATGAATATCATTGTCACACTTTTGAAAGTCAAATGAGAACATGCTTTAAATTATTTTTTAAGTGAAGGTATGATTATTATAAACATGAACATTATTTTCATGCTTGTATCTTTTTGTGATATCCTGTCCCCAGTTGGATAGTAAGGGGAATCATTGTCTTTCTGCCTATGAAAGCAGAACATATATGTCAAGAGTCACCACCAGCCATAAATGGAGATGTTTCACAAATGAGACATATTAGAATATATGGAAAAGGTAACAACTTTAAAAGGGAATTTTGGATTAAAAACTGAAATACAGACTTTACTTATAGTACTAGGTAATGGACAGACATAACTTAGAATTCTCTGGGTGATTCAGACCTAAGGAGATCCTCTTTTGCTTTGGTGATTTTTAGTTCCCAAATGGTAATTATAAACTCTGACAGACTGAGTTATTAATTATTTCATACTTTTATTAGAGGGTGTTGACATTTTGGGTATTATGGTTATTTTCTTCAAGGCTATTTTCTTAAGAAATCTTTTCCACTGAGATAATCTAGGCCAATAGGAAAATTGATTTAATGGAGTAAGTTTGCTTTATAACTAAAAATTTCAAAGTTGAAGAAGAAATCATATACCCATGTTATCATTCTTATTTCACTTTTAGGGTGGAAATGAACAACTGTCCCTAGGAAACTGAGATAAAATGGGTTTTACTTTTACATTTCAATTTAAAATAAAAATCCAAATTTGTTAGCCAGCTATGTAATTTACACCAACCTTTCCCTCATGATGATCAACTGTGTAGTGATGTCTTTATGAAGCATCACTACTATTAACTAGCTTCAGGTGGTATAATTCACATATCCAGCTCATTCAAGGAACTGGCTGCAAATAATTGTCCCTGAGAGGAAGAGTTCCAGCATGGCTTATTCCTTTTTAATAATATTAGCTTCTGTTTCTATGGAAACTGCACATCCTGTGTTGCTGTTTGCATAAGATGTTTTTACTTATTAAAATATATTCAAATAGTTAAAATTGATAGCACTCTAATCTGAGTATAATATCACATAGACATTTTCACAGATGAGTTAAGAAATCAAACTTTATTATAGAAAACCATGGTGATATAAAGTGCCAATTAAGTAGGATTATGTTTTCTGAATTCCTGTATGTTTCTAAAATACTAACACTGGAACTCAAAGGGGGAAACGATTACTTAAAAATCACATGAATCCAGTACACCAGAAAAAAGGGCAAAGGATGAAAACCTATGTATGAGTGTGTCTAATAAACATAAAATATATAGCTATATACTTATAAGTAATAGATATATATAAATATATATGTAAACATGTATATGTGGCTAATGAACATAAAATATATTCCACCACACCAGTAATCAAGAGATGCAATTTAAAACAATAATAAAATACCAGTATTTACCTCTTTAATTAGCCAAGATTAAAAAGAATGAGAAAACCTAAGGTGGGAGAGTTGTGAAAAAACTGGTGCACGATGGGAATATTGATGAGAATGTTGACAGGAGTGAAATTGGTGCCTGTTTCTGAAGGACACACTGACATTGACAATATGTGTCAAAAACAGTATATGCAAATCACTTGACTCAGACAGGAACTTTACCTAAAGATTTATGGAGCAATAATATAGCAAGGATTTTTATTGTACTATTGGTTGTGCTAGAAAATAATGAAAATAAAATATGGAAATAAGCAATATGTTTGTCATTAAGGAATTGTTTCAATTGATCATGCTCTGCAAGAGTTATACTCTACCTGCTTTTGCTTATCATTGTTTCCTTAATCCCTAGCAGAGGCTTGGATGCTCAGTATAGTTGTTGAATACATTAAAATGATTTTATAGAACTACAGTTATTTATCTGGACAGATGTCCATGATATGCTAAGTTTAAAAAAGTGACTAAATTGAATACAAGAATGTGAATATTTAAAAAAAAATTATCACTGTATCTGTACATATGTGGATAAACTCCATAATAATATACATCCTAATAACTGAATCAAAAAGTGATTTACAAGTAGTAGACTATGAATGTGAAGCAATTGTAGGAATATCTTAGCTAATGTATTTTGCTCATGTTTTCCTTTTATGTATATATGAAGAATTACATACCATAAAAATGGATGCGTAAAAACCTCTAAAATCATTCTTCTGATAAGTATAAGATTAAAATCCTACATAAGAAAGTGTTATATTGTAGTTCAGTGATGGTTGTGTTTTGTGTTTTCCTTAGAGGCACATAAAAAATGATGTGTCTAACAATTGATATTGCTGTGAGTTTCATGAAATATGGTACCTCTAAATTGAACTATTGCAGCAATATTTTTACTAGTGCCCTTATCTCTGTCCAATTTATCTCACCTATTCACAGCATCTTTACCCTCAAAAACAATAATCTACAATAGTAGATTATCTACAATAGTAGATTATCTACAATAGTATTTGCCTTTTCAGAAAATGGTGGTGCTTTTCCTCAGAGTACAAGTTAAGTCTGTAACATACTGATGGTTTACATCCTCTCTAAATATAAATGTTGAAGCCCTAACCCCTAATGTGATGGTATGTGGAGGTGGAGCTTTTGGGAAGAAGATTTAGATGAGGTCATGAGGGTAGGGTCCCACGATGAGACTAGTGTCCTTATAAGAAGAGGAAGAGACACTAAAGTGCCCACTCTTCCTTCCCTTCCTCCATTTCTTTTTTCTCTGAACCATATAAGGACAGAGCAAGAAGATGGCCGTCTGTAAGCCAAGAAAGGCATCCCCACTGGGGAACTAAATGGCTGGCACCTTGATCTTGGACTTCACAGTCTCCAGACTGTGAGAAATGTTTCTGTTGTTTAAGCCACTCAGTTCATGGTATTTTGTCATGGCAGCTAAGACAAAACCTGAACTCTATGGTGGAGACTTTATGAGTTTCTCAGCCATTAACCAAATACCCAGCACGTCCACCATTCCATACCCTATTTTCTCAACATCCTCTGTCCTTTCCACCTCGGTCTCTCTATCAGTTGTATTTCATTTTTGGTTTTGAACATATCTGTGTCTAAATCATATCTTACTTGGATTTCTTTGCTTCACATTTCCACCTTCTCAGATGCTATGTACAACACCAAACAAGTATGTAATAAATGTTGGGTGAGTAGTGTTGAACTTAACATTTTAATTTTTTTATTGAGGAGAGGAAGACAGAAAGCATGCAGGGGGAGGGGCAGAGAGAGTGCGTGAGAGAAAGAATCTCAGGCAGATTCCATGCTGAGCATGAGGCCCAATGGGAAGCTTGATTTCATGACTATGAGATCATGGCCCAAGCCAAAATTAAGAGTTGGACACTTAACCAACTGCATCGCCCAGGTGCTCCAGTGTCAGACTTATTAAACCTAAATTCTTCTATCAGAGTTCAAAACCTAGCATTAAAATATATTTAAGTATATTTTAAAATATAGTCTTCTCCACAAAGCTAATACAGTTTGAAGCATCAAATGCCTTTATTTTAGCATGAGGATTTCTGCACTTGGTTGCCTGGTGGTCACTAACAACCTACCATGATAGTAATCATAGCACTTACCATGTACCAGGCACTGAGCTGAACATCTCACAGGCATCATGGCATTTAATCCAATGACAATTTTATGGTACAGATACTATTATTACTTCCATTTTGCTGATGAGGAAACAGGTCTTCAGAGGTCAAGTCATTTACCCAAGACCGCTTAGAGAGAAACAGTAGAGCCAAGGTTTCAAACCCAATTTGTCTGTGTTTAATCTGTACTTTCAACCAAATAGATTGCCCCTTAATATATGTTTTTTATCTGACATTTTACTTAGTCTTTGTGAAAGATAAAAGTGAAAAACAAGGGGTGCCTGGGTGGCTCAGTGGGTTAAAACCTCTGCCTTCAGATCAGGTCATGATCTCAGGGTCCTGGGATAGAGCCCAGCATCGGGCTCTCTGCTCCGCAGGGAGCCTGCTTCCTCCTCTCTCTCTGCCTGTCTCTCTGCCTACTTGTGATCTCTGCCTGTCAAATAAATAATAAATAAAATCTTTTTTAAAAAAAGTGAAAAACAAGGGGCTACCATTTGGAGCTACAGATAAGGCCAGCATAGTTTTTGCATAGATCATGCTAAAACTTCCTGGAGAAAAATTAAGACCTCAGTCTTAAAGTTGGATGACAGTGCTTTTAAAGATACAGAGACTGAAAACAGTCCATGTACCATTAAACCAAATCAGATAAAATTTGAGTAAGTGAAAGACACACGCCCCAAAAGAGAGGAAGACAGAGGCTGTTTATGTCAAGGCACATGCACACTTGCAGTAAAGCAGGACGATGCTCAGGGTTTTGCAAATGTATGTCCCCCACACAGTTACTTCCAGGGCGGGGTCTCTGCCCCAGTCCTCAACCTCACCCTATACCTCGATGGCCACTTGGCTCCTGCTCCTCATGGGAACTACAGCCGGACTTTTATTAGGGTCTTGAAAATTATTGCTTAAGAGGTTATATTTCTACTATTTCCCTCAAAAGCCTCTTCACTGTATTTCCTGATTCTCTGTCATTTATCATTTCCCTTCTTCGAGATATAAATCTATCGGTCAGAGAGAACTTGATTCATGATCTGTTGTACCCCAGGGGCTTACTCTGCTGTGAAATTATTGGCTTGGCTTTAAGAGTGCAGGTGTGGAAATAAATGTATGCATTTCAAGGTCAGATACTTAATACAGGCTGTCAGACTATTTCTGACAGAAATTTGAACTCCCTAAATTTTAGTTGTACATCTATTGGGAGTTTTCAGTGGCTCCCAGTCAATGACAATGAGAAACACATCTTTAGTTAAACAAAGTAGGGTTCATTGACTTATTGCAGTGAGGGCAAACACTCACCATAGGGAGCTGTGGAGCCGCTCAGTATGAGGGTGTTTGATTATCTTTAATAAATCTTACCTACATAACAGGAGGCATGAAGCCAGGCTCAAGCTGTCCTAAGTACTCTTACCAGCCTGGAAAAGAAAAGTTTCGTGACTTTTGTGACTGTTTTTGGACAGTGTTCTTGTTTTTGTCAATGTTCAGACATTATTTGGAAATGGTCTTCATTGGGTCATGATCCATCAAAGTCACAAACTGTCATCGACAGGTATATGCATTGCAGGAATGTTTACATTCAACAGGAGAACTTCACAGCCCAGCCTCGAGGGCCAGGCCAGGGTATAGTTGGTAGCGCCAGGTTGGCATCTGGCTCTCAGTCTCTTTCTCTTCCTCAGAGCCAATAACTGGATCTCAGAATCACTCAGGTCAGAGACTGTTTTCCGACTCCCGTGACCCTGGCCTCCCGTGACCTTGAGTGCCTTGCTCAGTAAATGTGCTCAGTGAGCACTGGTTGGGGGTAGATTTCTCCTTTCTCTCTAGCCAGCTTCAACCTCTAGGGTCACTTTTGGCTGAATAATCAGAAAAATCTTTGAAAATACCCATAAATCTAATTTTAAATCTGCTCAGAAAATCACAAACCATTAGTAAAATATGTTCTGCTGGTTCCAAATATACTACTTTTCAGCTTAGTTGTCTCAATTAGCATAATTTACCAACACTAAAAATAATTTCTAGAACAAAAGCCTCTGAAAATAGAAATAAAGAGAGCTTTTGTCCTCCTTGTTTTAGAAATAATTTTCCCAAGATTTCACTATAGTTATTAAAAGGTCATGATGAACGGCTGGTACTTACTTAAATTCCCAACCGTTTTCTTATTATTGACCATTAACAATTTGGAATTCCTACCATGAAATACAGTGATGAGGAGGTATACATTTCCCTCTTGTGTTCAGCCACAACCTTTTGGGTTAGCATTTTATGTAACAAAAATACAATCTCCAAAGTAACCTTGGTAGAAATAATGATCACAGTTTGTCATTTGGCTGCCCTTTAATTCGTGGTGAGGAGTCACCAGAAAAGGGGGGCTCTCTTTAACCATAAAGGTGATTCAGAAAAACTCTGAAGGCAGAGTACATTCATTTACCAAATTATTAATTAATTAAGTGTATATTCATTGCAGTCCAGATCTGAGCCAAATTCAGTGCTCCATGCTGGGATGCTGATGATAAGCAAGAACAGGCAGGAATCCTGCTCCCATGGGGTTTACCCTGGAGTAGGTGAGACAGACAGGAACCAAACTTGCAAACTAATGCCTGAATAATTGGAACTGGACATCCTCTCAATGAAGGGGACTGGACCTGGATTAGATAGGCTTTTGGGGAAAGTGATTGCAGAGCTAATAAAGAGTGGTAGGTAAACACTCAGGAGAAGAGGGGCGGTGGATGGCTGGAGAACATTCCAGACAGAGAAAGAGCAGTGACAAAGGCTTCAGAGGAACATGATGGGGGCTTGTGTCTTAAATTGGGTTCCCTGGAAACAGATTATGAGACAGAGATTTATTGGGTGTGCCCTCAGGCAACATACCTATAAGAAAATGAGAGGAGTTGGGATGTCCTCTCTAAGTTGACAGGACCTCCTTGTGGTCAATCCTCTGTCCCCAGGGTGGGCAGTGGGCTCATGGGTGAGCCAGCCAGGGACAATTTCCAGAGTAGGATTCAACTGTGGGCATCAGCAGGCAACCCTCTTGGCAGCTGGGGAAAATGAGCATCTTGGACCTGAAGGGGGAGCTGGATGGGATGCCACAGTTCCCACCACAAGGCTCTGTGTAGCTGGGGCTAAGAGAGCCAGAGCGTGAGCGAGTGGTAGGATGAGGGGCTGGAAGGGTGTGCAGGAGCCAGGCCCAGTAAACCTTCCTTGGATTTCAGACTGTCTCTGAAGAGCTATTGAAGAGAACGGGGCCAGGAGATCAACAGAGGTTCTGGTAGATGATGTTTGTCCTGGGCAAGGAGATACCCCTAAACTGTAGCATGACTGTTCTGTATATTTCTGGTTCCTTTCAAATTGGCTCCGTGATCTATATTAGCTATTCTCAAGGACACCTAATTCAGCACTCCTGTTATTCTCTTTCAGAATTCCCATCTCAGAAACCAGGCAGTAATAGAAATGAGAGAAGCAAGATGGGGATAAAATAATTAAGAATATTTGTTCCCATGGGCTAAAAGATATTGGCTCCATCTACAGGTATTCAAATACAGATGTTTAAAAAAGCTGTGCAGGACATATTCTAGTTTATGGTCATTTCTAACTAGTTCTTAAATGTAGTGTGTAATATAAGGACTCCATTTCCTTAGTAAATGCATGGACAGTGTTATTGTGTGAGGCTGTCATAATTAGTCTCAACTGGCCATGTTGAGTTAGAAAGAATTTTATATGTAGCTATGTTCTGTATTTCTATAATCCCAAAGTTCACAAAAAAGGATGTTCAGAATACAAAGCAGAAATATCAAGTTGATTTAGTAAAACCATATCACACACTTGATAATAAGATATCAAGAATGAATACTTTGTGTTTAGATGTTCAATCAAATCTTTGATGTTATTATTATGAATCATTCTTCTTGCTCTAAGGCTTTATTGTGTGATCCTTCAGAAACTCCTGAGAAGCGATGGAAATGATTTTTTCTCAGATCCTTCTGAAAAGATGAATCACAGTAATTCGTAAAGACCATGTAGACTCTTGTCTGGCAGTTTAATAGCTTTCTCTTTAGTCAGTTGGTATAAGAATCTAATTTTGAGCCTATTCATTTGCAAAAAAGGTCGTGTAATTTCCTGATAGCTCCTGTGGCCTCCCCCAGAATGAGTTGTCCTCTGTCTATGACAATGATGCTGGTATCATGTTGGCTAATGTTAGTGTTCTGAGGTGTTTTTCCTACTCAGCACTGCTTCACAGGACCATATTCATAGGTATAAAATCCTCACCTAGATGTCATTCTAGACCTTCTCCTCTTTCTTCTCCCAATCAACCAATCAGTCAAACAAGCAAGCACTCTGACCAATTCATGCCTCAAGCAACTCTTTTCTCCCCATCTCTTCTCCCATCACCATAGACAAATTTACCACCATCATCTGGTGGCTTCACTCCTGGACCTTCCTTATGACTAGTCTCCTATTCTCTTGCATCCTGTAGTCATCCAGCCAGTCTGCAATTGATGTCCCTAGAGTCTATTCCCCCAAATGAAAATCTGATTAGGCACTTTCCTTGAAAAGTCCTTTCAGGGCTCCCATCATCCTATTCACACGTTTATAAGCCACTCACCCATATATCTCTAGGTCCCACGTTGTATGGAATGAGACTGTTTCATCTGTCTTCAAGAAAAGCCTTTCAAATGACTGTATAGCTTGGATGTAATAGGCAGTTTTCCAACTGGAAGCTTATAGGAAGGATTACTCTTCAGAGGAATAGTCATGATTGTTTCAAACTCATATTTAGTATTTTCCCTTTGTATTATTGAGAATAGAATGAATCATCACCCATATGCAAGGGCCTGTTGAAATTGTATGTTATAATTCATCACACCTTGATATTGTGTTGTATTTTATTGATTATTAAAAAGATGACTATAATAAAACCCTGAACCTTAGGGGTATTAAAATCTATTTGTGAGATAGACAATCTTAACTAACTACAGTTGCAGCTAATTCTGTATTGCAGGTATAACAAAATATGGAAGACAACAGTCCATTCTGACTAGGGTATCAGAACAGGTAGCATCTGGTCTGGACTTCAGAGTAGCAGGAAGATATTCTAGGTGAAGGGAACTCTATTAGGAACAGAAACTTAGGGGAGCTATGCAATCATTGGTGGGTAGTGAGGAGGATGAGGAGGAACTAGAGTGGGAAATGGGCCTGGAAGGATGAATTGTAGTTAAAAATAGAGGACTTAAAACACCATCTTAAGGATTTTTTGCTTTTTTCCCTAAGCCGCAGAGAAGTTTTGAAGGTTTTGAGCAGATCTGACTTGCACTTTAGGACTATCACACAGCTATGAAAAGGAATGTCTAAAGAGGCTAAAGACTAGAGGCAAGATGGTGAAAGAAAGGTGAATAGGGCAGTAACAATGGTACTATAAAGAAGAGGACAGATGGGCAATTTTGAATGTAAAATTGATGACTTTGGGCTATAGGCTGTATATAGCAATAGGAGTAAGAGAGTTGAAAATATCCTGATATTTCTTGTCTGGACATAGTAGGCAGTCTCCAAGATGATTCCCAATGATCCACACTTCCTGGCATTCCCATGCTGTTATCCCCTCTCACATTGTACCAGGGTTGGTCTCTTTGGCCAACAGAATATGACAGTGATGGTGTGTGCCTTCTAATAAAATGTGCATTCTAAAATCAATGTGGCTTTGTGTTGGTTGTTCTCCCTTTTAGCTCTGGGGACAGCATCTGCCCTCTAATGAGCAGTCCTATGGCTAGACACACATGGAGAGGAGCTGGGACCTCTTGACAACAGCCAAGAGCCAATGTGAATGAGCTTGGAAGTAAATTTTCCAGCCCAAAGAAGCCTTTGTATGACTATGGCCACTTGACCACAACCTCATGATAGATCCTGAGCCTGAACCACTCAGCCAAGTCATTTTCAGAATCCTGACCCACAGCAACTCTGTGAGACAGTAAGTTCACTGTTTTAAGTTGGTAAGGTTGGGGGATTCATTGTATAGCAATAGGTAACAGATCTGATTAACTAAGGTAGAAAACACAGGAAGAGGAACCGGTTTTACCAAGTAGATAACAATCCTGAGTTTTTACAGATTTGTTTGTGCAGTTTCTATGTCTCTGCTCATTTGGCATTTGGGAACAGATGTAGATTTGGAAGTTGTCACATGGCATAGAGTACTGGTTATCAGGCTTCAACATTCATCAGAGTCACCTGGAGTGCTTATTAAAGAGATTACTTAGCCTAACCCTAGAGTTTCAGGTTCTGGACCTGCAAATTTGTATTTCTAATATGTTACCACGTGATGGTTATGTTTCTGGTCCAAGGAGCACAGTTTGAGAACCACTGGTAGGAAGTGAAATTAAGAAGAAAACCCAAGTGATAATATTTATTATAACTAATAGATCTCATCTCTCTGTAGTATGATGTATACATTATAGAGCTAAAATATTTAGCAGTTGAAAAATATGAATGAGTTTAAAATCACTGACCAAAGTTAGGGTTGGGGATTTTTGTAGAAGACAATGTATTAATTGTTACCAAATGTGAGGTAAAAATTGGGTTTTCTGGCTCTCTAAGGTGCATGTATACTCAGCACCTCTACTCTGGATTTACATGGCACTTCTTTTCCTGGATTCCACTATTGCTTTTGGCTCTTAGTTTTGTCTTTATAACCTGCAAATGAATCTCAGTTGATCAAAAAACACATGTGAAAAAAATAAAAGAGGAGCTTTAAAATATCCAATTATGTGCTATAGGGCTTTCATATTTCTTCTTAGATTTCTGGGATAAGTCTCTGGAGATTTTGCTTTGACAACCAGGAGGACTGATTACTTAGACCTCATATTAAAATTTTGTGGTGTTGGACTCTGCATCTTGGCAGATAAAGTATGACAGCCAATTAGAGGCCATTTTCATAATGAATAGCTTGCTGCTGGGGAATAAAGGATTGCATTTCTTAACCCCTTTGAAAGTTTACGATGTATGCCAATTAAATATTTGACTCATATAATTAGCTAACCACAGAAAACTAACAAATTGAGTTTTGTTTTCTCAATGAAATTTTTGTGTGTGGAGGCCCTTATGGTTTGGCATTTTTTCTTGTCATGTCAGGGATTTTGGTTTCAACATCTTCCTTGGCCATACCACATAGAAATGAGGGTAGAGTACATAATCTGATGTTTCCTAGAGAAAGCTGATCCCTCTCTGACTTAGATACACTGGTTTCCTAGTAACTGCTCTTTTGCCTTGCTACTTTGAGATAGAATTCCAACCTTGTTGCCTAGTGACTGTGTTGATCTGGATTTCCTGCCAGTGAATGCTGGATTCCTCATGCCTAGATTCTGATGCCAACCACCTGCCTTCCAACACCTTTGTCAATTACCTCTTTTTTAAGAACTAGTAAATTATATACTTTGCCCATGTGTTATGTTTCCCTTACCTCCTGAACATTTCCTGTGAATGGATCTTCTAGTTTGGGACCTACTTATGTCCCTGTGAGTCTATCCTTTGAATAACCCAGTCCAGGTATTGTTCTCATGGGTTTGTGCCTGTTCTTTGCTTGACCAGTTGTATCTTACTTGACTCCTAGTTCTGAACTTCTTCTGACTGGTTAATCCTATCACCATTTAAATTACAATAGGTCTCTGGAGAGGACAGAGAAAAGAGCAAGTGGGGGAGTGGGTGGAGTACAAAATATCAAGGCTGAGTGCCCTTTTTTGACTGCTTTGCCCGGAAGCACTGGTTGCTTCACCCAGAAAGCTGAAACCTAGGACTACACTGACATCGCCATCTTTGTCCTGTTATATTCACTTGTCTAGAATGGAAAAGGACCTACTTCGGGTTATCACCTAAGCTCAGTGAGCCAATTAAAATATCTTGTCTTAGCAAACATTTTCTATTAATTACTTTTATCCTTTCCCAACCCCTTTTTAATGCAGATAAGCCACCAAACTCCCAATCGGAAGGTTTGTGTTAATATGAGCTGATAAAGGCAATGGCTGCCTCTGCAAAGAGCTCAGGAGGCTTTCCAAACCATTCCCGAGTTCTGCACTTCTCTTCTCCTCCTTCATTAGAGGCACAGACTGTGTCATCCAGAGTGTCCTTGGCATAGGGTTTAGAGCATAATCAGCTCCCATAGGCAGGATAAGGAACTCATCTGCTCCACTGCCGCTAGTTAGAGTAATATATGGTTGTATCCCAAAAAAGTCCCTAAAACCCAGGAGTGGAGGCAAGACCTAGCAGCAGTGATGTTGGTTGGATATTCAGAGGCTTTATGGCCTTTAGATACAATGAGCATTTAGTATTACCAGCTGAGACTGATGTATGAAACAGTTTTGTTTTATTCAGGAATGCACAAAGAGGTGAAAAGGTTAATTCCAACTTATAATTTTGGCAACAAATCTCAGCTAAAATTTCCTCGTTGGAAAAATCACCAACTTATGGGAGCAATCACAATCAGAGCCATACAGGATTTGGGTCATAGGCAGTATAATGGTCCAAATCATTGCAGAGGGGTAATGCATGTGCGTGTACACCACCACTTTATTTCCCAAGGTGGCACACAGCACTGAGGTTTGTGTGGCCTATGAAAGCAGCTTTATAGAAATCTCTTCTGAAAACTTCCCTTTTAATTAATCTACTGCCCCCAGCCACTGTAGTCAACTGTGTCTTTAATTAGTTTCTCCAAAGACTATTATGTCTATTTTGATTTTACTTTTTTTAGCTATTTCATCATAATCATGGGAAAGAGTTTTTATTTTCATCAGAGTAATACAGTTGAAAATTGTAAAACACAGAAAAAAGCTCCAGAGCGTTTTTCACCTTTGTGTGAGCACAGCATCCTGGGTTTCTTGTTCTCTCTGCGTTCCCAGCCACACCCCATCGCTTTTGGAGCCACACCTCCAGCAAGTCATGTGACTCACTGACCAAGATCCTGGATGATTCTTATGAGCAGACAAGATGAAGAAGCCTTGGGAGAGAGGATGGTTTGTGGTGCTCTGTGGACCCTTTCTGGAAGCTCTGGAGAAGATCTGGAAAGCTTGATGTTTTGTTCTGACACCAACACACGTAGACCTCGTGATGACTTAGGTCTGAGGTCTAGTGACACAGTAACAGAGGTATGATGCCCCAATTCCTGCAGGGTTAGCCATCAGGTATTACTGAAAATAAAGTGGTGATTTTAGGTTAAAAAACAGGTGGGAAGCTTCTTCTCTCAGAAAAGTCTAGTTATGCTTGTTATGACGAAGGCAGTTCTTGGGGAAAAGCACAAGGTTTCTGAAGACCGTCAGTAACAGGTCCCATGTAAAATTCTAATAATGCTTCCAAGTTGTTATCAGGGACCAGAGAGAACACACTAGAACTCTCAGGGAGAAGACACAGGACACCATTTCACCTGCTTAGTGGGTGGCAAGAATATAGAACCATTCCTCCTAAATTATTTCCTTACTTCTGTCTATTTGCCTATTTTCTTTGATCAGGTTGTGAACTCCCAATCTCCTACCCTATACACATGCATGCCTTTATGTCAGGGGAAATCTAAACATAGGGAATAAAACAATAAAAAACTAGATTAGCTGCCAGATCAAAGGTAAATTGTCCAAACACAAAAGCAGCAATGAGGATGCCTTGTTCCTGGATAAGGCAGCAGTAATTTTCACAGGATTCCCCATTAGTTGAACGTACAAGGTCTCCAATACCTGACCATTGAAACCAACAAAATCATTCCATGGGATACAACTGAATGGTCCCTCTCCCAGCCTCAGGGTGCTGGTTAAGTATCAGCATAGCAGGAGGAAGGAGGCTCTGAGGGTTTGCAGTCAGAGAGTTGATTTGAATTTCTGTCCCTGCCATATTAACTATCTTGTCAAACTGCTCAGCCTCTTCAAACCACACTTTCTTCATCTGTAACTCTGACTGGTTATAAGTACTAGATAAAATAATTCCAGGCCATTAATTCAGTGCCCAGAACATGGGAAAAGCTCAATAAATGTTAGGTCTGAACAGGACCGGCTATGTAATTTGCAGGGTCCAGTAAAAAATGAAAATGTAGGGCTTTCCCCAACCTTATTAAGAATTTCAAGACAGTGACAGCAAAGCATTGAACCAAACACAGGCCCCCTCTCAGCCCTAGACAGTGTGGACTGTGTAGGATGCCCAGGAAGCCAGCGCTGATTCCAGACTGGTGATGGACTGTCCAGAATTGTCCAGGACTGAGGTATTTCCTAGGACATCAGTGCTAAAACCAGAAAAGTTTTCTGGGCAAACTGAGACAACTAGTTACCCTAGCGCTGTGATACCATGTCACATTGCTGGGTCTTGGAGATCTCAGGATCTCCAAATATTCAGACTACTGTCAGAGAATGTCTAGTGAGTGAATCTGAGCATTCCTGAGATGATGCTTTCATGGCTCTCTGAAGGGTGAGCCATCAGGAATTATGGAAAATAAAATGGTGCTTTAGATCAGATTTACAATGAAAATACATATGCTAGGGAAAGAAAAAGAAAATACAGCTGGGAAACATTCTCTCAGTTTTGTTTATTCACAGTTCTAAGGCTTCTTTAAGGATTTCCCATCTTATACCTGAAAGTTGATACCCTTTTACCTACCTCTCCTATTCCTCCATGTCCCATCCCAGCCCCCATTTCTAATTCTTCTTCTTCTTTTTAAGCTTCAACATGTAAATGAAATCATGCAGTATCTGTCTTTCTCTGTCTGGCTTATTTCACTCAGTGTCATACTCTTAAGGTCCACCCATGTGGTCACAAATGGCAAGATTTCCTACTTCCTTATGGCTGAATAGTATTTCATTGTGTATATATACACACTTTATCCATTTCTCAATGGATAGACACCTGGGCCAATTCTGTATCTTGGCTATTGTGAATAATACTGTAATGAACATAAGACATTTATTTCTTTGATATTTTGTTTTCATTTCCTTTGATATACAGTCAGTAGTGGGATTGCTGGATCATATGGTAATTCTATGTTTAATTTTTTTGAGGAAGCTCTATACTGTTCACAGTGAATGTACCAATTTACATTCCCACCAACAGTGCATGAGGGTTCCCTCTCTCCACATCCCCACCAACACTTGTTATCTCTTGGCTTTTTGACAGCAAAGTCTGAGGATCTAATATAAAACATGGTGACTATAGTTGATAATTGTACTGTATAATTGGAATTTGCTAAGAGAGTAGAACTTAAATGTTCTCTCTCACACACACATACACAAAAGATAAATATGTGAATGATGGATGTGTTAATTAATGGTGGGGAAGGTGGTTTCACAATGTACATGTATACCAAATCACCACAATGTACCCTTTACATATTTTATAGTTTATTTGGTAATTATACCTCAACAAAGTTAAAATTAAAAAAAATAAATAAAGGCTCTCCTACATTCTCTCCCAGAGGGGGGGGTCTATGACTCAGAACATTTCATGCTGTTTGACAATAATCTTAAATGAAAAAAAAAATCGTGCCAGTTTTCAGTGGATGAAAAAATATTGATATAGTGCTCTTATCATCTGTGAAAGAGCTAGCATCTCCAGAAAATTTCCTCCTTTCATACATTTGATTGAAGAGGCTGGGTTTATTTGCATGCTAAAGAATCCATTTTTTTAACACCTGCAAAATGTACTTACTAACTCATTTATAGATACATCTCACATTTGCACAGATGCAACCATAATGTCTCAGATATCTTTATGCCTCAGGGAAAAATTAAGGTTTAAAAAAGGACCTTCACATAGAATGTTCTTATGTTCTTTCTGCCTGGAATGTTCTTCCCCCACTCTTTCTCTGGAAAACAAATACACAAGAAAAAACACAAATAAACATCTACTCATCCTTTAGATCTCAGCCTTATGTTACTTTCTTGACTCTTCAAACTAAATTAGGCATCACCCTGCCCTAGCTTTACTTTTCAGAATGTCCTGTTTCCATCTGTCACAACATCCATCCCAGTACCTAAATACAGTGTTGTTTGTGTGTTATCTTGGGTAATGTCCAAGGGCATACACTCTGTGAGGATAGCAGTCTTGTGGTCTTGGTTGAGTGCTTTCTCTCCTGGACTCAGCACAGTGCCAACTGCATGGAGGCACTCAGTATGTATTTGCTCATTGACTAAAGGTATGAAAAACAAAAATGATCAAAGACATGTGTTCCAGGAGAATCATGCAAGTTTCTACAGAATTTTACAGAAATTACTATAGATACTTCCTGTTATCCATGATGCTTTCTTGGGACAATGGTACCTAATTCAAAAAGCATTAACTTTTAAATTTTAAGAAGATCATTGTATTAAAAAGCTATATTTTCTTTCTAAAAAAGGTCATAAAATACTTACTGAAAAACACACTGAAAAAATATTTATGGCTTGCTCACTGTATTTTAATGACAGGTTAGGTGATTCCTTGACCTTCTACCCAATCACACTGAGGGGTGCAAGTATGGATTGCCAAGACCTAGATTAAGCTCCCATGCTTTGGAAGCCAGATTTGAGTGGCCTAGTTGATCACTTAGTACATATGATTTGGATGCTATAAAAAGCTAGTGTGGCTCCTGAATTTATGAAAAGATGATAACCAGGTCATTGTGAGGGTGACTGTGAGCTCTTTCGAGAGGGATCTCTCTACATCAGGTCATCTGGGTGCTCCTTTGCAGGAGAATGAGTGAACATAATGTCATGTCTGACAGGACCAGGGGAAAGCATAGCTTTGTTTTTTAAACTGTTTATTTGAAAACAAGCTCATGCTGTGTTAGCAGTAACTCAGATCATAGGTGATAAAATTCCTGCTGTATTCAGCATTGACAATGCAATACGTGAAAAGTTGCTTTTAATTATTTAGTTGGATGTACTCCTCTTTAAGGTAGAAATTCATAAACTAGGATTCTGAGAGAAGAGAGCAACCTGGATGTTTTGGTGAAGTGACAGGTCAGAACCAAGGACACAGGGTAGTTAGAGTGACATATGGTGCCATGAGAGCAGAGAGAACAAGGGTTCTCTCTAGCAGAGCAAGGTTTACTTGTGTCATTTTAACAAGGTCCTTTTTAGCTGGAAGAGCTGACCAGCAATGCAACAAGAGCCTTTATGAAGCAGTGAGTCCCCCATCACAGAAAATGTCCAAATAGAGTCTGGATGACCTTCTAAAAGAACTTTATAGGAAGGATGCTATTCATGGGGAGGAATTTAATTTACTTCTAAAGTTTTTTTTTCAATTCTAACATTGTTCTAAAATTCCAAGATCTATATGAGTACCACATATGTAGATTTTTAAAAGAGAAGATGGCAGTGATCATTGGCATCTCAAGCATGCTTCTTCTTAAAAAGAGAGCAAATTTCAAAAAAAAAAAAAAAAAGAGCAAATTTCAGAGTCCTCACTTTCTCTTTCCTTCCCTTCACGGCTAAATCACTTGTAAGAGTTGACCACACTTGCTGCTACCGCCACATTTTACCTTCCTACCCACCACATCTCAACCCACTCATGTATTGCTTTTGTCTCCACTACACTATTTGCAATTTGTCTCATTATAGTCACCAATCACCTCCTGAACACTAAATGCACTGGAAACTTCTGAGTTATTATAACACTCTTGGGAGCATTTAACACTACTGGACACTCCTATCTTCATAAAATATTCTTGCCTCTAGAGTTCTGTGACACTACTATGCTTTTCTGGGTTTTCTCCCCCCTCCCTTTTTTTGTCTACTCCTTCTCTGTCACCTTTGAGGCTTCCACTTCCTCTGTCTATCTCTATAATGTAGTATTCCAAGAGCTCCATCCTGTTTACCTTCTAACTCTTCCTTCACCTGCTCACTCTCTCAGTTGCTCCTATGGCTTCATTGATCATCTGTGTTTTGAGGACTTTGGAGTCTGTCCTTTAACCCAGATATCTCTAGTCTGATCTCTAGATTCCTATATCCACCTGCCTTGGTATCTCCATTGGGATGGCCCTCATACTTTCTCTCTCAACTCATCCTCACCTTCTGAAGATGTGCCCCTTGGCTTTCATGCTAGATTTCAGGAATGACAATACCATCCACCCAGTTGCCCAAGTTAGCAACCCACATATCTCTGTTCTATTCTTTATAGTCATTTTCACCCAAGTGCCAGTTCTTTTCAGTTATACCTCTTTTATTCTTTCACTAAAGTGTCCTATTTGTTCATCCCTTGTATTGGTCCTCTAGTCCAACCATTATCTCTTGCCTGGGCTGCTGCTGTAGACTGATAAAAAGTATCTCTGGCTCCAATTTTCCCCAAAAATAGTCCACATCACAGACAGTGATTTCTCTAAATGTTCTTATGTCCTTCTTCTGCTTAAAACCCTTCAATGGCTCCCAATTCCCTTCTGGTAAAGCACAAACACCTTAAAATGACTTTCCAGACTCTGTACTCCAGTCTCTGTCTGTGGCCCCAGTCTTCTCTCTTGCCCCTTTCCCTCTGCAGCCCTCTGGAACTTCTTTTATGCACATTTTGTTCCCTTAGCCTGAATGGCTTCCCCTCCTCACTGTCCTTCACCTATGTCTCTCACCCCCATCCCCACCCTTTGTCACTGTACCATCACCATCAGGCTAACTCATCTTTCAGGTTGCCCTAACTATAGATATTTCTGCCTCTGAAAAACTTTCTGTGATCTCCACTTCTGCCCCTCCTACACGGAGCTTTATGCAGCTCTTCAGGTTCCCACGCATCCAAGCTTAGCAAGGGTCGTCTTAATGCATTTTTTTAAAGATTTTATTTATTTTGAGAGAGAGAGAGAGCACAAGCTGGGGGTGAGGGCAGAGGCAGAGGGAGAGAGAGAATCCCAAGCAGACTCCATGCTGCGTGTGGAGCCTGATGTGGTGTTAAATCACTCAACCCTGAGATCATGACCTGAGCTGAAATCAAGTAGGATGCTTAACTGACTGAGCCACCCAGGTGTCCCATCTTAATGTATTTAAAGTTTCAGTTACTTGTCTGTGTCCCACCCTGGGATGTTCCCTGAGTAGAGGTGGTGTCTGACTCACTGTTGCTTATAAAGGGTCTAGCACAGTCCTTGGCACATCAGTTGTATTCTATAGATAGCTTCAACTTGACTTTAAGACATAATATTCCAAAGATAATTTCAATTCACAATATAACATTATATGGTATAGTGTGTAGTTAATGTACTAGTAGTGTCTCAGTGCATGAACATATACTTACGCATGTATTAATACATGTATATGTCTGTGTACGTACACATGTACACACACTCACACACACACACAATGCATATTCAGATTATATTCGTTTCCTATGGTGGCTATACCAAATTATCACCAACTGTGTGGCTTAAAACAATAGACTTTTGTTCTCCCAGAGTTCTGGAGAGCAGAAGTAAAATGCAAGGTGTTGGCAGAGTTATTCCCTTGCCCAAGGCTCTAGATTCTAGAATCTGTTGCTCACCTCTTCCAGCTTCGGTGGTGTGGTTGGGTTGTCAGCTTTAGCTGGCCTGTGGTTCTATCCCTCTGATTTCTGCTTTCACTATCATATGGCCTTCCTGGGACTGTCTTCTCCTCTTTGTGTCTTTTTTTTTTTTTTGGTGCCTTTTATTTGTTTATTTTTTTAAATTTTATTTTTTCAGTATTCCAAGATTCCTTGTGTCTCTTATGAGGACACTTGTCACTGGATTTAGAGGTCACCTAGGTAATCCAATCAGGATCCTTCACTTAACAACATCTGCAAAGACCCTTTTTCTAAATAAGGTCACATTCACAGGTCCCAGGAATTAGGACTGGGATGTATTTTTTGGGGAACCACCGTGTAAGTCACTACACATTATGTTTTCCAGATGTAACTGAAAGACACAAACTTGATATATTTTTTTGTCCTGGAAAATCAAAAATCTCTATTTCTTGCATGATCTGGCCCTATTCTGACTTTAAAAATATATGTGTGTGTATGCATATACATATATGTGTGTATGTATATATGTATACATATATATGGGGTATACATACATATACATGTATGTACACATACATATATATCCTTTTGTTATTTTCGTTCAGATGAGCTTCCTAAACACCACTGTTTTAGAGTTATTAAAAAAAATAGCTCTGTGTCTTCAAAACAGAATTCTAAGGAAACGGGCAGGTTGCTGCATAAATTTAGGCTCCTTTTAGTATGTGTGTTATTTTATCTCCTGAAATATCTGTTCTTTCTCATTTTCAAAGAAGGAAGGAATTGGCTGATGGCATGACAGCTGCTAAGTGCAGGTATTTCTGACTAAATAGGATTATTTTTGTATATCGTGGACATCTGCCTGCTTTTTTTCTCCCTACATTATATTCTTGCCATTTTATCATTCAAACTTGGCTACATATTTTCTAACGCAAACATTTCTAGACAATAAAGCCAGGAAGGAATGTTCCCAAACAGGTTCATATATTTATAAATCTTACTTCTCTTGTAGAATGAACTTTTGTTAAAAACTACCAAACTGAAAATTAAAACTAGGCCGGATTTAAGTTGGGATGTATTTAAAAACTGCTTATAAAAGAAATCAGCTTCCCAACAAGTGTGTTGGTTAAGACGACCACAGCCTCCTCCACCATAGTATGAAGAGGTGGAATCTCTATTTTTAATACTGGAAACCGACGAATGTAATGGAAGGCTTATACACACTGTGTTGCTGAATTAATTCCTTGTGAAAAACATTAAGAGTGATTAAGATAGATCTGAAAATTAAAAATATGTTTTAAAGTACATTTTTGAACAAAAATAAAATTTACCCTCTTTAAAGTTTTAAGAGAAGCACTTGATGGGGTACAAGGGGGAATAAGCTAAGGTTTTATCTCACAAGATTATATCCTCAAATGCCCCTTACCTCTTTTACCTTTCCTTGATGATTCCAAATGGTTGCACCCTTTTCCCAAGAAAGGACTTCTCATTACATGTTTCTGAAGTCTTTATTTGTTTAAGTTCTGGTTAAAGCCCCTCAGAAATACATAAACATTTATTATTAGCTCATATGTATTAGTAGTCGTTGCTTTTCTGGTGAATATGTAATAAATAACAATTCCACTTAAATGCAATTATTTGAAATTGCTTATAGTTCTGTGTTGTGAGTTAGATTACTCAAGACTGGATCTCCTATACTTGGTCTAGGAAGATGATGGACTTACTTCTGTTTTGATGTCACATGATTCTTCTTTATGAAATTACTTCATTCAGCATTATGAGTTTTTGACAAATGAGATAATGATTTGTTTAAGGCTGGGGAAGAAGTGATGGATTCTAGAAGGAATTCTGTTATTAGAAGAAGAGAAACAGAAGGGAAACTATTTGCAAAGTGAAAACCAGAAGGCTATATAGATTCTGTAGCAGGACTGTGCTTTAAAATACTAGGGGAATTAATTAGGTGATATTTGGGGTGGGTAGACTTATTCTTCAAACCTAATTAAATAAACAATCTCAATGGTCAAAAAAAAAGTAAATCTTTCTTAGGATATTGAAGTATCAAATAAGAGTCAACTGCCTTGTTTAAAAAAAGCATTAAGAAGTCAGTAAAGGTAACATACCTGTGTTGTTCCTTTGTGAATTTATAAATGTCCTTAGGGAACCCTTATGTGTAAATAGTAATCTTGTAGGTTTATTTTGTTTTATCTCATACAAACACACTCAGCTTCCTTGAGATATATTTCAATACTCCAACAATATAAAACTTTGTGAAGTCCTTTTATTCAGTTCTGGATTCTAGTTGTCTAGAATAAAAGGTTCTAGGGCGCCTGGGTGGGTTCAAGCCTCTGCCTTCGGCTTGGGTCGTGGTCTCAGGGTCCTGGGATGGAGCCCCGCATCGGGCTCTCTGCTCAGTGGGGAGCCTGCTTCCCTCTCTCTCTGCCTACTTGTGATCTGTATTTGTCAAATAAATAAATAAAATCTTAAAAAAAAAAAAAAAGTTTATAAGACCAAGTTCTATAAAATCTGTTACATTAAAAAATCTGTTTCCTTTGTGTATTTAGAATAATAAGGTTATAATATTAAACTGTTTACCTAAAATACAGGGCAAATTTTCGTCTAAAGAATACACTTCACTCTTATTGCTTCATTACCAACTCAGTGTAAGAAATGTTTGCTTACCCACTATGCCTGTGCTTATGTCTGATTTTCACTCACAGAAAAGAGAAAATGTGGGTAGACATTGTAAAGAAATCACTGATAAAAGAAGTTGACAAGGATTATGGGATTAAGGAACATAATAAAAAATTGTTCAATTAGCCAACATGGGAAGGGATGATTTATTTTTTTTTTATTATGGATTTGACACACAATGTTACAGTATTTTCAGATGTACAACCTGGCGCTCAGCAAATCCATATGCTATGGCCACCACAAGTGTAGCATGAAGAGATGATTTTAAAAGAGTGTTTTCTTCATTTTTAACTGTGTAATGGAAAAAAAGCCTTCAAACTGTTAATTACACACTCTTTTCAGTACCACTGCTTCTTTGCAGTTGGTGGCTTAGCAGCTTCTGGCCAGAGTACAAGGCAGGCCTAACACATTCAGGATTTATCTACTGGAGTGTAACAGTGCCCCATTGTCCTGCACTGTGCCCAACACAGAACAGATGTTCAAGAAATGTTTCTCGAATGAATAAATAAATAAATCCTTTCCCTTCCTTCCTACCTTCCCCTAACCCCACTCCCACCTCTACCCCCACCATGTCCAGGTAGCTTTATAGTAACAGTCTTCTACTGAGTGCTTCCCAAATCTCAGACATATACTTATGTGGGCCATTTCATTTATTTATTTTTAATTTTTAAAAATTTTTTATTATTATGTTCAGTTAGCCAGCATATAGTACATCATTAGTTTTCAGTGTAGTGTTCAACGATTCATTAGTGGCTGTAACACCCAGTGCTCATCACCACAAGTGCCCTCCTCGATACCCATCACCCGATTACTCCATCTCCCCACCCACCTCCTTTCTGTAACCCTCAGTTTGGTTCCTGGAGTCCAGAGTCTCTCATGGTTTGTCTCTCTCCCTGGTTTTTTTGTTTGTTTGTTTGTTTTTAATGCCACTGACTAAATAGGTTCTGTTCCTCTCCATTTCACAGGCATGGTAACTGAGGCTCAGGGGGATGAATGCATTCCCCCAAGGTCACACTTGTCTCTGTCTCTGTCAACCTGATGCTCTCCAATCCAACCTTCACACTGCTGCCAGCTTCATTTTTCTAAAATTGAAAGTCTGACCATGTCATCCATTGACACATCTTTCAGTAGCTCTTAAATTTTTTTTCAACTTGAATTTTCAATTCAAACTCTTTAACATAGGAAATTTTTTTTTTAGTTATTTGGCCCTTATCCTATCTTTCTGTCCTTCTTTCTTGTGACTCTTAGGTATATATTTTATGATACTTCATCATCTGTTTCAAATGTCTTGTAATCCTGATCGGCAAGCTGTTTAACTCCTTCTTACCTCTGCCTATATTGTTTCTTCCACCTGAAATTCCCCTCTACCCATTATCCAATGCCTGTTCATGAATATTTTTACCAGGACAATGTAAGAATTTCCCAAGTGACATTATTGTTACTATTTTAAAAGTGAGAATCATCATGAATTTGTTTTGTTACAAAATGCATTACCTGGAAACGAATTACTGGCAAATCTATACTTATCACAAAGAACAGGCTATGAGAATGTTCTGTTCCAAGAATTACAAACTTTTCTCTCCCCGTTCAAGATAAAGCAGTTGGGATAATAACTATCAGGCCATTTGTTTTTACCTAGTTTTAGGAATAGGAAGAAAGAGAAGGCTGTACAGTCTGAGATGTCAAAGGCCATTGAGGGAAAGGCCCTATTGCTGATAGGCTGGGTGTAAGGTAGTGACTGTGGCAATTGATATATCCTTCCAGCAGGACAATCTTCCTTGAAGAAGGACCCAGGACTGGGGCACTCCTTTCATACACAGGAAGCTTGACTTCCAAGTCCAGTCCCAAATCATAAAGTGTTAGGAACCTCTCTTTTTAAATGTTCTCCAGGATCCTTTATGTGTTGGCTTAAAGTCAGGAATCAGATACAATGAGCTAGTCATAACAATCTTTTATCATCTGGCAGCTCACATTTGACTTAATTTGATTAATTCCTTCTTTATTTAAATTCACACTCCTGCCGGATACAGTGTCCTGGCCTTTAGGTTCAGTACCGGCTCCTGTGAGTAAATGGTTTCTTGAGTCAATGAGCAAATAGCTTCTCTTCATTAGAACAAAGGGCACTGGAATAGAGAAAGCTTCAACATATCTCAGAGCCCAGAGGGGAGTCTCCAGAGAAAGTGAGGGGCTGTGCAGATATGCTTGGCTTACACTGAGTGAGCTTATCAACTTGAGAGAGCTTGAAATACTATAAACCCAGGGCTCCACACTGATTAGTTTTGGACTTTAAAAAAAATGTACAGTCCCTTTCCATGAACCAAAGTATTAAAGGGTAAGGAATTTACTTTTACATATATAATGCTATTTGGAATTTAAAAATTAAGGAATTTATACCTGAGAGACAGAACTGGTAAAAAAAAAAAAAAAACATTGCACAAATGTCCAATGTCCCCAGGGTGTACATTAGCAGACGATGTGTGAGATCTGACTGTGCAACAGGGAGCCAGCGGAAAAGCTGTCCATTGCGTGGAGCCCTTTCAAGTTGTGTAGAGTGCAACTTAAAGATGTTGAGACCATGGTCCAGGGGTTAGTTAAGGGGTTTGGTTCTGTTGCTTGGTGTTGAGGACACCAAAGAGGTATTGAGACATATGCCCCACATCTGGGACCAAGCTGTGTCTACTACCTCCTTTGTGGCCTTTGAGTTTTTCTCAGAAATTTTATTTTCTATCCCTGTTCACTCCTCCGCCTCACCCTGTGATTGTGTGGTGGTCTCCTACGAGAAGCTGTGGCCAGAACGGAGGTTGCTGCAATGGGAAGCTGGTTGCATGTGTGGTGGGTGGTTATTACTCAGTCTCTCTTATCCAGGTAAAATACTTACCCATACCTTACTTTTTCTGGCTGGCCATAGCACATTGCTAAAGTAACAGAAGAATTGCCCCAAATTCCTGGCTTCACTAGGGCTGAAAGGAGTAGGAACCTCTACCCATGTTCTTCTTGCAACGGCTCTGGTCTCCAGTGCACTGTTCTCTGTGCAGAATATAGCTCTTGTCCTAGTTTTATTTCCATCTTCCCCATCACCTTACCTTCATGCACGCTACAGTTACTACACTTTCTCACACACTTTCAGTGACCTGTCCTATGCTTACAACCCTTCCATCACTTTTAACCCTAAAGCTCCCATACCCTGTTGAACTGTGGGTCCACAAAGCGATCACACATTTAAATACAGTGAGACCTCCAGCCTTCCAAAGACATTGATTTAGCACTTACAGTGTTCAGGGTATAATGCCAAGGGTGGTGGGGGAGATTCCAGTCCCTAGAAAGCTTTCAGTTTAGGAGGGAAGGACCAACAAAAGTAACAATCCAATAGGTGATCTCTCTGTTGAACTTTTGGTCTCTGGGCTCAGATATTGCCTATGTCTGCCTTATCTTCCAAAGACCTTCATTTGTTTTGTTTTGTTTAGGTTGGTTTGGGGTTGGTTTTTGTTTGTTTGTTTGTTTTTTGAGGTTTTTTTGGTCCTGCTATCCTTTTAAGTCAATTCACTTGTTTTCCTGATTTAATTGCCAAACTTTCTGAAGGAGAGACGATACATTATCACACTTGGTAGTACAGGTGTTTGAAATAGACAGAATTAGTTTTGAATCTTATATAATCACAAAGAGGCTTTTGTATTTCAAAGATCTACACCATACTAAGACTTAAGATCCCTGGATTACTTTATAGAGAGAGGATGGGATCAGCTCTTTTGTATTCAAGGGACTCAAAAGAGAGCCTGTCGGGCCTGAGGGGAAAATGGGGTTCTGGGTTCAAATTCTTTGCTGCCTGAGGCTTGTGGGTAAGGCCCTGGGCACTCTGGAGAATGGGCCAGGGCATGGTCAGCATCCCGAGCTGGGTGGTCAGCATGAGCAGAGTGGATTTGTGTGGCTTCATCTGGCCCGTGGTGTGTCCTACTGCCTAATCCTAAATTCCTGAGATCTTCCTTCTGCCCTAAACACTCCACACAAACTACTCTTGCCATGAGCTCTTTTCCTCTCCTCAGTTGAAGGTGAGTGGCTCATTGTAGATTCTCTTCATGGCTGGGTCCTCATCTTTCCACTCTCTTCCTACAGTATCTTCCTCAGAAATCTCACATACTACGGGAGAGTGGGGTCAAAGTTGTGATATTAACTGAAAGGCTGACACAAAGTGAAACCACCCAAATTTTCTTTAGTCAAAAAGAATGATAAATGAGACCACAAGGGTAGAATCAACATCAGACAATGGTTCTCAACCAGGTGTGCACATCAGAATTATCTGGGAAGCTTTCTGTAAATACACAGGCCCTGAGGGGGTGATGGAGGCATGTGCATTTTCACAAAGCTTCCTGAGAAATTTGGAAGAGTGCTTCTGGTTAGACCTGCTGGGATAGGCGCGTGTAAGCCCCGATTTAATCTTTCTATCCCTGATTATACCCTGCCTTAAAGTTTTGCCCAGTGAATGAAAATGTACTTTCAGATGACCAACAAGATTATAAACAGACTGTCTGAAACAAAAAGGGGTAGAAATAATGGAGAAACCTTCCTATGGGGAGGGAAAGAATTAGAAAGACAAATAGTTGTTTGTCACAAACATCAGACAGCATGAATTATGTAGGAGAAACCCAAACGTTTGCGAGAAGTGGAAGTATTTTGCCAAGCAAACATCAATGTCAAATGCATTGCTGTCTTCAATGGGTATACTTTTAAGGTCAGTGTTTTACAGAACCATTCCAACTTTTAGGACCAGATGTTGATTTTGAATTTTAGACAGAAACAGACAGCTGCATTTTAGGCCACAATGTACTAATTCATCCTAGAATGTGCCTATATAAACATTTCTTGCCAGATGTCATCTATATGTGAATATAATACGAAGCAGCTGGAAAAGTATGGGATGGGTCTCTTCAAATACTCACAGTATGGATTGTATGTGGACAACTGCTTAGACTGCCAAGTAGGGTAGGTTAATGGATATTATGGGAAGATGTCTGGCTCAATATAGCTGCCAGTTAGAGCTGTCTAAGGGCAGAATGAACTGTCACTGAGGCTTTTAGTTGCTTGACACTGAGGGAATCAGAGCAGAAGCAACACAGAGTCATGCGGAGAAGTGGAAGAAAGGGAATATTGCATCGTTTGGACTCCACCATGGCGTGACTAGGGTGTGGGCTATGGGTTGGAACGGGAGAGGACAGCAGATGTGCTTGCTCTTCCTGGGTACCTTCTTTCTCAATGATGAGGTCACAGATCTTGAGAGGCCTTTGGCCCTTTCTGATCTCTTCTCCTGATCTATGCTTCTGACCACCAGTGAATCTTATAACTTTAAGCACCTACAATTCCTAGATCCCAAAGCTCCGGCGCCAATTCTGACCCCCCTCCCACCCTTCTGTCTCTCATCACCAACTGCTGAAGGCCATATTTCCTCCTCCCTGTTTATCCATCTCAGAAACAAGCTTGCATTTCAAATGACATATGTAGATTGCTACTTGGCATTTATTCACCAACATAAGAGCAAAGGTTTGCTTGCTCATGAGCGTGTAAATTGAGTGGAATGAAAAGCCTTTGCCAACATCAGGAGAAATTATTATTTCCTTTCAATCTACAAGGCTCTCAGTCTGGGAGCAGGAGATTAACCCATCAGCAAGGAATTTACATTAGCAAAGCCTTCTTACTTGTCACGCAAATCCCTGATCTCCTTGGGGTTTGAGATGTATTTTGAAGTTTATGTGTATGTTTTCTGGTAGAGGTTGATCTCTATTTACAATGAGATCTATTCCTGATGATCAAGGTATAAAGCAAATATCTGGTGAGTACCCAGTATTTTCCCTACTCATTGTCAAAGAATAGTTTCCCTACAAAAGTAAAAAAATCTAATGTGCAGTGAAATTTGCTTTGAAGACCCCAAGCATGCCCTCAATAAGAGTTCCATCCATCACTGGTCATTACCTTTGGTTCTCCACAGAGCCTGAACTCAAGGCTAGTCAGCGTAATAAACAAACTATCACACCATGAATCAGGTACACAGAGATCCAATCTCAGCGTACCTTTTTTTTTCCTTTTTTTAACTGCATGATTTTAATTAACTTCTCAGCTCCTTCATCTTTAACATGAGGATAGTAACACCTACTCAGCTGCATTGCTGTGAGGATTAAATGAGATAAAATATGTAAAACACTTAGTCTGGTGTTTGGTACTTGAGAAATTATAGCTGCCTTCCCTTGTCCCTACTTTATTGAATGGTTGACACCACACTTGGCCGTTATTTCAGGTCCTGAAGCCTGGAGAAATCATATGGACACAATTTCCAGATGATTCTGGTAGTATCAGCAGTATCTGATTACATGTATTGCAGAGCCCTTCAAACAGAGTTCACTGCTCTGTGGTTTGTAGACGCTACTGACTGATAACATTCTGAGGGCCTCCAGCATGACTGAAACCAAGAAACTATATAGACAGTGATGTTTCCCAAGATAACATGGGTGTTCTGGGGCTGCTGGTATGACAGTGTTTCCAAATACATGTTCAAAATGGAGCAGCAGATACGTAAACCACATCCCTGTCCCACTTCGGTATAAAAGGCCAACTTAACCTGTGTAAGGAAATAGGTTCAATGTACAGTTCTCCCATTTAGAAGTAGCTTGGTTCTTCTCACCCCCTTTTATTGCCACAAATTTTTTTAAAAATATATATTTATTTGAGAGAGGGAGAGAGAGAGCACAAGCGAGGTGCAGAGTAGCAGAAGCAGCAGACTTCCCACTGAACAGAGAGCCTGAGGCGAGGCTCGATCCCAGGACCCCGGGATCATGACCTGAGCTGATGCTTAACCGACTGAGCCACCCAGGTGCATGTACAAAAATTATTAATTGACTTTACTTTCTAAGTTTACTTTAAAAAATAACTCCCAACTCACAAATACTGCAGAGCCTGAAGAGTCCGACAGTCCGAGAAGGCTTCATGACTGAACCCAGCAGTCTTCAACCTCTGCTCGGTTTTCCTGCTCCTTAGAGACAGACTCTTTCACAGATTCTCACTGATTAATTGGGCATTTAGCTCTAGATCTTATGATTTTTTTTTAAATTTAGGGATACTATGAACTGCTTTCTATGGAAGACAGGACTTCCTCTTGCTCCTACCACATGCCACTCTCCAACTGCCAGTGTGGATATATAGGATTGGCTTATTTTCATGTTGAATGTTTGTATTATGATAAATACACAGATGATGTTAAAAGCTGAACTGTGTTGTATACTAGGATTACTTTTCCTTTTTTGCAAACTTTTTTTTCTTGCTGCTTTTCCCCTCTATTTAGACTCTCTCTTCTCCAGACTGCTGTATTTATTTATTTTTATTATGTTAGTCATCGTACAGTACATCATTAATTTTTGATGTAGTGTTCCATGATTCATTGTTTGCATGTAACACCCAGTGCTCCATGCAATACGTGCCCTCCTTAATACCCATCACTGGGCTCACCCACTCTCCCACCCTCACACCCTTTTCCCCTCCAAAATCCTCAGTTTGTTTCCCACAATCCATGGTTCTTCTCCCCCTCTGATTTCCTTCCCTTCATTTTCCCCTTCCTTCTCCTACTGTCCTCCATTCTATTCCAGACTGCTTTAACAGTCCCCCTTCCCCATTTGTTCTGGCCAGAGTTTTTCTAATTCAAGGCCATCCTCCAAATTCACTCCCATTTCTAAGTGAGGGGCTAAGCTGGTGGAGGGAGGAGGAAGGTGGGGGCTTGCTAACTCCAGGCTTCGGGCTTCGGTATGGAAGGATTTGGCTGTGGCATTTGTATGAGAACTGGGATGTCCATATCTTTAATTTTCTTGTCTTCAGATAATCAGATTACCCAGAGAATTCTCTAGTTTCCTGCTGGAAGTAGGTACACTCTTCCTTGCATAATGCTCATGTAGGCCTCTGTTTCCCTATAGAAGTCCCTCCTGAACTGAGGTGGTTATTCCTAAGACCAAAAGCTCTATTTACACTTTCCAGAGAAGAAATCTTCAGGCCTCTGTTGGACATAGGAGAGAAATTAGTTTGCTATAGTAATTTAAGGTGTAAAATATCCTGAACATTTAAACATGTTTATCATTTTTTTGTATGTAATGGCATTTTAATGAATTTTAAAATTGAAATTATAAGAATTATGTAAGTTTTAATTATAAAAGCTGTTTTATTTTCTTGTCATAGTCAAAAGTCTGTCTATACCCATCTAGATTAAAGCTCTCTTGAAATACCTTTTTTCCAGTTTTATTTATTTTGTGGGTGTGTAATTTTTTAAAAATTTGAGATTTAATTGGCATACGTTATATTAGTTTCAGATATACAACATAATGATTCTTCAATATTTGTATATATTGCAAAATGCTCACCACCATAAGTCTAGTTAACATCTGTCACCACGCATGATCACAGAATTTTTTTTCCTTTTGATGAAAACTTTTAAGATCTATGCAGCTTTCAAATATGCAACATGGTATTATTAACTATAGTCACCATGCTATACATTATATCCTCATGACTCATTTATTTTATAACTGGGAGTTTGTGCCTTTTGACTCCCTGTACCCATTTCACCCCCTTCTTACCCCACACCTCTGGCAACCACCAATCTCTTCTGTGCATCTGTGAGCTTAGTGTTTTGTTTTGTTTTTAGCTTCAACATCTAAGTGAGATCATGCAATATTTGTTCTTCCCTGCTTGATTTATTTCACTTAGCATAATGCCTTTAAGATCAATCCATATTGTTCCCAATGGCAAGATTTAATGTTTTATATTAAATAATATGAAAAAATTCCATATGTGTATATATTATGTTTAAACAATTTTTTCTTTATCCATTCATCCAGTGGATACTTAGATTATATCTTGACTATTGTAAACCATGCTGCGATGGACATGGGGTACATATATTTTTTTGAGTTAGTGTTTTCATTTTCTTTGCATAAATATCCAGATGTGGAATTGCTGGATCATATGGTAATTCCATTTTTAATTTTTTGAGGAACTTCTGTACTGTTGTCTGTAGTAGTTGCACCAATTTACTACCTTTCTACCAACAGTATACAAGAGTTTCTTTTTCTCCACATCCTTGCTGACACTTGTTATTTCCCATCTTTTTGATAATAGTCACTCTGATAGGTATCGTGGTTTTGATTTGCATGTCTCTGATGGTTACTGATGTTGAGCATCTTTTCATGTACTTGATGGCCATGTGTATGTCTTCTTCAGAAAACTGCCTATTCAGATCATCTGCACAGTTTTTTTTCTTCATTTGTTTTGCTATTGACTTGTGTGAGTTCTTTATATATTTTGGATAATAACACCCTATGAGATATAGGACTTCTAAGTATTTTCTTCATTCAGTAGATTGCCTTTTCATTTTGTTGATGGTTTCCTTTACTGCTTTAATTTGATGTAGTCCCATTTGTTTATCTTCGTTTTGTTGCCTTTGCTTTTGGTGTCAAATCCAAAAAATCATTTCCTAGACTTGTGTCAGGGAGCTTACTGCTTAAGTTTTCCTCTAGGAATTTTATGGTTTCAGGTCTTACATTCAAGTGTTTAATCCATTTGGGGTTAATTTGTGTGTATGATATAATTTAGAGGGCCAGTTTCATTTTTTTGCTTGTGACTATCCAGTTTTTCCAACACCATTTATTGAAGAGACTGTCCCTTTCCCATTGTACATTCTTCTCCTTTATTGTAAATTAATTAACTCTATTCATGGGTTTATTTCTGGGCTCTATGTTCTGTTCTGTTGACCTATATGTCTGTTTTAATGCCAATACCATACTGTTTTGTTTACTAACTTTGTTAATATAGCTTAAAATCCAGGAGCGTGATGCCTCCAGCTTTGTTTTTCTTTCTCAAAATTGCTTTAGCTCTTTAGGGTCTTTGTGATTCCATATAAATATTAGGATTGTGTGTTCTGTTTCTGTGAAGAATGCCATTGAAATTTTGGTAAGGATTACACTGAATCTGTAGATTTCTTTGGGTGGTATAATATTTTAATAATATTAATTCTTCTAATCCATGAGTATGAAATATCCTTCTGTTTATTTGTGTTTTTTTCAATTTCTTTTATTACTGTCTTTAGTTTTCAGTGTACACAAAGTCTTTCGCCTTCTTGGTTAAATTTACTCCCAGGTATTTTATTTTTTGATGCAATTATAAATGAGATTATTTTCTTAATTTCTCTTTCCAATAGCTCATTATTAGTGTGTTGAAATGTAACAGATTTCTGTATATTGATTTTGTGTCCTGCAAGTTTACTGAATTCACTTGTTAGTTCTAACAGTGTTTTGTGAAGTCTTTAGGATTTTTAAAACTATAATACCATGTCATCTGCAAAGAGTGACAATTTTATTTCTTCCTTTCCAATTGGATGCCTTTTATTTCTTTTCTCTTCCCTCCTTTCCTTTCCTCCCTCCCTCCCTTCCTCCCTCCCTCTCTCTTTCTTTTCCTTTCATTCATTCATTCATTCATTCATTGTCTAATTGCTCTGTCTAGGACTTTCCAGTATTATGTTGAATAAAAATGGTGAGAATGGGCATCCTTGTCATATTCCTGATCTTAGAGGAAAAGCTTTCAGCTTTTTACACCATTGAGAATGATGTTAGTTTTTCATGTATGGCCTTTATTATGTTGAGGCACATTCCCTATATACCTGCTTTGTTGAGAGTTTTTATCATAAATGGAAACTAAATTTTGTCAGATTATTTTTTGGCCTCTATCAAAATGGTCATATGATTTTTACTCTTCATTATCACATTGATTGATTTGCAGATATTGAACTATTTTGTATTACTGGAGTAAATCTCATTTGATCATGGTATATGATCCTTTTAATGTATTGTTGAATTTGGTTTGGTAATATTGTGTGAATATTTTTGCATCTATGCTCTTCAGGGATATTGGGTTGTAATATTCTTTCCTTTTGGTATCTCTGTGTGGTTTTAGTATCAGGCTGATGTTGGCCTTGTAAAATGAGCTTAGAAGTGTTTCCTTTAATTTTTTTGGAAAAGTTTGTGAATGATTTGTATTAATTCTTAGTTAAATATGTTTATCTTATTCAAATTATTTTTTCAACATTTTCTTTATTTCTATTTTCGATAATCCTATAAAATTAGGAAGAAAAAACTTGGTTCCCTTTTGGACCTAAAAGAACCAAAACATAATAAGACTGTAGATTATACAATATGTATTAATAAAAGAGAACAGAAACTAGTGTTCTCTTATGTATTGGCTCTTGCTTTATTTTTACCTTAATGACATCGAATGAAGTCTGATATACATTAGGTGTACTTTAGGGATGGTTGGAGTTTATTTTGCCTTGATTTCACTTTTAAATGTCTTTTCAGTGTTATTGCAAGATAAACAATGTATTCATAAGATGAACTATATTCAAAATAAGTCTTTACACCTTTTATCACCTGTTCTTTTTTAAATTGTAATGTTTGAAGCATTTACCTATATATAATTCTACTGAAGCATTATTAAGTAGCTTCATCATGAGATAGGGGTGGTTTATATTTTTAAAGATAAAACTACACTGAAATATACACATATTTTTTAAAAACTTGTGGTTTCAAATTACTTTAACTCAGAGCTACTTTCTTGACTGATAAAATCTTCGTTCTGTTGTTAAAGTACATCTTTAGTTACTTAAGTGTACTCCGAAAGCTGCTAAGCTTTTGTAAATCATGAAACTGCTTGTGTTTCCCAGTTAGGAATTTCTACCAAAAATAGTTTGATACAGGTTTAAAAAATACGAAGAAAAAAAGGGAGAGAAATGTGTTAATGTATTCAATCTTTTCTCTATTCTCTCTGTATTCTCCTCCAAACTTATATAAACGTAGTAGACAAGCATGAACCCAATTCTTATGTGCTCTCATTCAGCCCACCCTAGAGGATAATCACTTATTTTTGTTATAATGGCATTGGTATGTATTTTGTTCCTGAAATTGAACTAGAAAATCCAATCTATATTTGTTGATGAGTTCTAAGGCCAATAGCTATTTCATTATCATGTCATACAAGTTGTTTCGTTAGTTTTTACTGGTAGAATATACAAAAATGCCCGAACAAAGCAAACATAATCAAATAAAAATTCAACTCATGCTGCCTATAAGGTTTCACTTTGGCATGCATGTTTTACAAAAATGTTGATGACTTCACTGTAAAACTCTGTTTTATCTTTCAGTCATAACTTAATGATAACAAACCTGTGCTTTTCATTAGGGAATCAATAACACTGGTTGATTACCCTGTGCAGCACTTTGTTTTGATACAGTGGTGTCTCTAACCTCAAAAACTGTAGAGTAGAAGGAAATCTAATTATTAATATCACCATAATTGTAAAGGATTTGGGAAGCATGAGGGTAAAGACTTTGCTAGTTTCAGAAGAGATTACATTCCCCAAGAAATGAGGCTTGAATGCAATTTTTTAATGAAGAAGAGGGGGAAAGATGGGAGCAGATGGAGAACACATTCTCAGAGGTTAGCTTGAGCAGAATCCATTCTTGGAAGTGGTTTAGCTAAAGATAATAATTGTTCAATGAAAGCTTTCAACAATTGTCCTCAGTAACTGTTTTTGTGGGAATGACTTAAGGAATGACTCCTGTGTCCAACACACAAGTTGAAGTCTCTGTAAGGTTTGACTAATAAGAGTCATGGGATCCAAGGCAGTCATGAAAGAACTCCTTGGAGAGGCACAGCTGGAGGGATGGCTGACTGTGGACTTGCTGGGGGGAGTCTGGGAGAGTGAACACCAAGCATCAAAGAGAGGATAGCTGTCTAGAAAAATAACTCTTCTCTTCTACTCACAGAATGCTTTTGTACCCTTTGTTTTAAGATTTTATTTATTTATTTATTTGAGAGAAATAAAGTGCACTCAAGTGCAAAGGAGCAGAGAGAGAGAATATCCAAGCAGACTCCTGCTGAGTATGGAGCCTGGCACAGGGCTCAATCTCAGGACCATGAGCTAATGACCTGAGCTGAAACCAAGAGTTGGATGCTTAACCAACTGAGCCACCCAGGTGCCCCTACTTTTATACTCTCAACACTTCTCTTCTGGACATAAAAGGTTTGGGCTTTCCACACCAAGCGATTCTGACACTAACTGCTTGGAGTGAATGCAGACCCCACAGAATAGGGCTCAGTCCCACAAAATTGCTTTTTACTTCAGAAACCAGCTGCAGTTAGTGGGTCCTCGGGTTGCCCACAACTTCTGTCTGACTTAACTATAATTTGGATTTTCCTGTGACCCCGTCCTTGGATTCAATCATTTACTCATAGAACAGCTCACAAAACTCAGGGAAATGCTTACTTACATTCCTGGGTTTACTATAAAATAAGGAATATGATAAAGGACACAGAGAAACAGCCAGATGAAGAGCTACGTAGGATGAGGTGTGAAGGGTCCTGAGAGCAGGAGCTTCTACCCTGTGAAGCTGGGGTGCATCACCTTCTGGGCATATAGATGTGTTCACCAAATGTGTTCTAGAAGCTCCCTGAATCCTACAAATTGGGAATTTTTATGGAAACTTTAGCATATAGGCATGCTTGATTATTAACTCCATTTCCAATTTCTTTCCCCTCTGGAGATTGGGGTGGGGTGCATTGAAAATTCCAAGCTTCTAATCATCCGTCGGTCTTTCTGGTGACCAGCCTTCATCTAGGAGCCCACCTAGAGTCACCTCATTCGAAGAAAACTCTTATCACCTAGGAAATTCCAAGGGACTTAGGAGCTCTATGTCAGACATTCCTATCACCCAAAAAATTCCAAGGGTTCTGAGAACTCTATCAGGAACCAGAGTCAAACACCACATATTAACAGCAACCAGGGGCAGAGAATGAATATATATTTCTTATTTATTTCACTGAGGGCTTAAGGTCATCAATGTAATGCCTGTAAGAAAGCCTTCGTGTGCTATTGTAATATTTTTTTTTTAAGATTTTACTTATTTATTTGTCAGAGAGAGCAGGAGCGAGCACAGGCAGACAGAGTGGCAGGCAGAGGCAGAGGGAGAAGCAGGCTCCATGCCGAGCAAGAAGCCCGATGTGGGACTCCATCCCAGGACGCTGGGATCATGACCTGAGCCGAAGGCAGCTGCTTAACCAACTGAGCCACCCAGGCGTCCCTGCTATTGTAATATTTTATAACTGTCTCTTAGCAGGTAAGAAAATGAACCAGTTAATATTTTTGATGGCCAAAACTAAAACTTCAGTCAAAAGAGACTAGACTTGACTTTCATTTGTTTTGAAGTTCACCATTCTACATTTTTAAAAAGCGGCACATAGATTATACATAAATGCCACTTCCTGGACTAAAAGAACCACATCAATCTGATCATTGCTTTCTGAATAATGCATATTAACAGCATGAAACAAAGTATGCAGGGCTCTGTACTTGTTGGCAACAAAAAATAGAAAAATGTCTTTATGTGAATTGTTAAAACCATTGTTTCAGAGTAGAAAAACAAACCAATACATTATTTTCAGAAGCAGACTAATCAGTAAATATGGAGTGGGGGGCGCCATAGGGTGGGGAAGCAGCCTGGGAAACATTTGTTCCACATCTTCAAATTTTCAGATTAAGAAAAATATTAATTGTTGAAATGTGACAGAAAATTGTCTATGGTCAATGCAGTAAAATATATAAATGAAGCATAAGCCCCAAGTCAGGGTCAAATGCAAATTTGTCATCAAGACAGGAAATTCACCCACCACCAGGAAAACAAAGTAATCTGTGACCCCATCTATTACATTGCTAATATTGAGACCAATCTCTTGATTATGATAGCTGTTAACTAGATTAGAATTCAGTTAATAAATATTAAATAGTTAATTTCATGCTTATGCATGCAAAGACTCCCTTACCATTTTTTTTCTGCTTACTTCTAAAATGAGATGGAAAAACCTACAAAAAAGATCAGAAACATTTATTCACTTTTGAGTCTTTGAGATTTTCACTCCCTTTTACAAAAATATAAAACTCATTTGAAGTTCTATGGCAGCCAGTGGGAAAACAAACTGAAGTGCAAAATCCTCACATTTGTCCTATCATTCCAACCTATAAAAGGAGCCAGGTTTTATGTTCACATGGCATATGAAGAAGGCAACATTTTAGAAATATGCGTGGGACAACGTATGTCTAGGAAACATGAGGAAAGAGTGAGTTTTTCTGAGGGTGTCTTCGTTTTCTTTCCTGGTTCAGCTCCATGGTGAAGTGAGGCTTACAGGAAGGCCAGGCTAGCTCTGTGCCTTCCAGATTCCTGGGGGCTTGGAAGCACTTCACACTAGACAAATAAACACCCCCAACCTCTAGAAGGGGTGCTGGATGTAGAAGAAAAAAACATTGGAAAGATTGTTGATGAGTTTGGGGAACAAGAAAATGGACAAAGATGGAAGAAAATGCTGACTTGTTTATTTGACCTTCAACCCCTCAGGGCAGAGATTAACCTGCTGCTTTTATTTGTTTTTTTTCTGCTCACCCAGGAGTAAAGGGAAGCTCTCTGTGTATGCATGGCCCTGGTGCAGTATGCCACAGAGCCCTCCTGGGACAGGAAGCAGGGGACAGGTGTCCCCTTCGAGGCTGTAGTCACCTGAGAAAATCTCCAAGGCAGGGGAAGACAATTATGGCTGAAGGGGCTTCCCACTGAAGTGGGTGAAACTTCCAGACAACGTCCAGAACTTTAAGACAAGAGGCTTTTTCAAATATGTTCCACTTTAGTAGTGGAAGAGATTTTCTCAAAACAGTAGATGCGTTCGCCATCCGTGTTGTAGGTTTGTGAAATCGAAGTAAAAATAGCTGAAATTAAAAAATATGGTTGAAGAAGTTTGTATCATCAAGTCACAAAATTCTTGAAATTTAAAAGCTAAAATTTGTGATGGCAGAGGGGGAGACTGCGAGGGAGAAGTTGAAATCAGTTTATCAGACACAACTGGAGGAGGGCAGACCTGAAGATCTTACTTTTTGCTTAACACACCCAGGCCCTGCATGACTTAACTCTTGCTTGCTTCGCTGGCCTGTAACTTACCAATCCTTGGGTTCTAGAACTGTAGCCCTACAAGAGTGCGCACAGTTTTCAGCTGCATGTGACTCCTTGTCCTTGGAAAATCTTCCTATGCCTTTTATCTTGATAGTGGCACCTCATTTTTTAGGCCCCAGTTTGAAAATCATCTCCAGGAAGCCTTAGGCAATAATGCTAAGATTTTATCCCCTTTGAATCATCTATTTCCTTGTTAATCTCCCCAACTCAACTCAACCCAACTATAAGCTTTATTCATCCATTCATCCATCCATTGGTCAAAGATTTAGCTTTCTATGCACATTGTCACAGACCCTGGTGGACAACAGTGAACCAAATGGAAGGGGTCCTTGCTCTCATACTCTTCCAGTCAAGGGACAGGTCTCAGAATCTTTCATTTTCTCAGCACCTCTGCCTAATCATGAGGGTTCACTGAGTTGCCGGATGTGTCATGGAGAGATTCAGAAGTTCTCTGTATGGAGTTTTATTGCTTTGGTAATACCAAAAGCTACATTTAATACTTGTCAGACATTGTTCAAGCTATCAGTTAGGGATGTGTTTGGCTGCATATAACTGAAGACCCAGTGTACAAATATGGGTATAGGGGGTATAGCTCTTCACATACCAAGAGGTGCGTAGCGAGGCAGACTGCTGTCTCCACAGCACCACTGGGGATTCAGGCTCTGTTTGTAGATACTCCTAACATGTGGCTTTTATTTTTAAAATTGTTGCCTTGTAGTGGCACTGCTCCACCTTTAGTATCCTGCTGCATTCCAGGCAGAAGGAAGAAAAGGGCAAAGGCGCAGGCTAAATGAGTTGACCTCTTTTCAGGAGATTTCCCTAAAGTCACACGCAGCAAGTTCCACTTAGGTCTCATTGGCCATCATGTACTCATTAAGACTGTAGCAGAGCTATAAGGCAGTCTAAAAAAAAAAAATATTGTGAACCGGTCATATATTGTCAACATGAAAAAAACTGAGGTCTATTTGTAAAAGAGGAGAAAATGCATATTGGTTAGACAATCAGCAATGTCTACCACTTAGGGAAATCATTCTTGTAAGTCTTTTT
>ML103653.1:0-23096 GCA_003697995.1 Taxidea taxus jeffersonii | reverse complement strand
TTCATTTGTTTGTACATATTACACAGTCAATTCCTAACTCTGGATTGACTGAATTTCTAAAAATGTTCATTTCTGGGGCACCTGGGTGGTTCAGTGGGTTAAGCCTCTGCCTTCGGCTCAGGTCATGATCTCAGGGTTTTGGGATCGAGCCCCGCATCAGGCTCTCTGCTCAGCAGGGAGCCTGCTTCCTCCTCTCTCTCTCTGCCTGCCTCTCTGCCTACTTGTGATTTCTGTCTGTCAAATAAACAAATAAAATCTTTAAAAAAATGTTCATTTCTATATTTATCATTTGTAACTCAAGTTGTATTTACTCATAGTAAAATTATAAAATGTGTTTTGAGTGCTTATTTATTCCCAGTGTGTTCTGAACAGTACAGAACATATCAGGATTATATGGCACAAAGGTAAACTTGGAAAGTACTGGAGGATTTTTAACTCTCTTGACAGTTGCAGGAAGGCTTATCCCGTTTGGTGCAAAGCCAGACATCTGACAACTAGTGAACTTGTCTCAAGAGATAAAGGAAACAGTGAATGAAATTAACACTGTGGACTTAATTCTTACCCAAAAGAAAGAATTAGACAGGTGGCATAGTGTGAAGAGCCTAGGTTTAAATTCCTGGCTTTTATGCTAATTAGCAATTTGACCTTGGGCTATTTACTCAATCTCCCAAAGCCTCAATTTTGTCACCTTTAGAACTGGGGTAGTGCAAACTACTTAATGGGGTTCTTGGAACACTTCTATAAAGACAATATGTTTATTAAAGCCTAAAACAATCTAATAGAGTCAGAGTTTACTTTTTTACTATAAAAGACATATTTGTATTTTCAAGTGGAAACAATTGAAATATTTAGGAAGAAATCATCTTTCTGGTATTAATAAACCTTAAGAAATGGAATTCTAGGTACAGGCAGGCTTCAAAAAATATAAATTTGCTTTGTGAGCATAAAAAGCTATGGCATTTCTGGGTTTTGTTTTTGTTTATATTTTTGTTTTTGTTTATTGAGTAGGCACCACGCCCACCACATGGAGCCCAATGTAGGGCCTAAACTCACGACCCAGTGATCAAGTTCTGAGCTGAAACCAAGAATCAGATGCTCAACTGACTGAGCCATCCAGGTGCCCCCCAAATTAAGGCATTTCTGATACAGACTTCAAATTTTCCAAGACAAAATAGATACAAATTCACAGCCAGAGATTTTTTAAAAATTTTATTTTTTTTATTTGACAGAGAGAGAGAGCACAAGCAGGTGGAGTAGCAGGCAGAGGGAGAGGGAAAAGCAGGCTTGCTGCTGAGTAAGGAGCCCAATGCGGTGCTTGATCCCAAAACCCTGGGATCATGACCTGAGCCGAAAGCAGTTGCTTAACCAACTGAGCCACCCAGGTGCCCTTCAAAGCCAGAGATTTTTAAAGGAAAACAATTTAAGGAGATTGGTAGGCAGTAACAAATGACATTTGGGCCACACTGTTACTGTGATGAAAAAGAAACCAACAGCATTCTGAGAGCATCCCAATCAATAGCTGTGGCTATTTAAAACCGCACACAGAGGGTGGTGGAAGAAGGACCTATAAGTAAAGGTGCTGTGCAGCTCTGAACAGCCAGCCTGTCCAGCCAGAGCAGAGCCTCTGGCAAGTTCTTCGCACCTCTCTTGAGGCTGTATTTCAGGAGACTATTTCGTAATCAGAACAAGTCAGGAGGCCATTAGATAAGTCAGGAATCTGAAATACTTGTATACTAAATGGTTAATGAAGGTGATAGTGTTTGATCTGTAAGGAAAAAAAAAAAGCATCCCTAGAGACCCAATGTATGTCTCCAAAGACTCAGAGGCTGTCCTGTGGTCCAGCTCTCAGAGTAGAGGTAGCAAGATGGTGATCTAACAGAAGGATGGTATTTGGCCAATTCAATATTGGCCCAAGTAAATTTTGTGAATGTTCTGAAGTAGCAGTCCACTCTTCAAGTAAGATTTTTAGCTAAAAATCTTAATTCTGGACCTCTTTTGAAGAATTAGAAATTCTTTATAGCAGCAAATAGATGGAGGTAAAGACTGCCCTGGTACAGGCATGTGTCCTCCATTGCACCAGTCTCTAGGATCCTCAATGTCTCCTACAAACTGAGATGAATTCATCGCACTCTTTTACCATCTCTGGCCAGACTTCTTCTAATAGGACAATTACAGGTTGTTTGTTGTTGTTATTGTTTGCATATCTCCATCAGATTTTTTCTTATCCTCAAAAAGCATCATTTATTGGCATTCAAGGTTGTGGCCTATGGTTTAGATTTATTCTGTACTGTGTTGACTGGAGAACTAGAGTGTATGAGATTTTAGCTCAATTAAAGAGCTTCCTGGCAGTGTTGTTTCTTAAGAGGAGTGAACAGTGTTTTCACCATGTGGCCATTGATGGCGAGTTCTCAGTAACTATGAATATTTAAGAGACTGAGTACTACAATGTGGAAACAACCTAGATGTTCATCTAAGGATAAATGAAGAAAAAAATATATACATACAATAGAATATTATTTGTCCTTTAAAAAATAAGTAAATCTTGCCACATGGAACACAGATAAACCTCAAGGACCTTATGCTAAGTGAAATAAGGCAGTCTTAGAAAGACAAATACTACACCATTCCACTTATATGAGATACCTAAAATAGTCAGAGGCATAGAAGCCGAGATTAGAATGGTGGTTGCCAGGGGCTGCAGGGAGGGAGAAATGGAGAGTTGCCATTGAACAGGTACAAAGTTATAGTTATGCAAGATGAGTAAGTTCCAGAGATCTGCTGTATCTTGGACCTATAGTTAACAATACTGTGTGGAACCCATAAACAATTCTTAAGAGGGTAGATCTCATGTTAGGTGTCCTTACCACAATTAACAAAACAAAGGAAAGAAAGAAAAGGTGGAATGCTCTCAGTAACATTGCATGAGCAAGTCTTGTGTCATAGGACAGTTCACCATTGCTCTGCTATGGCTGAAAGGTGGAACCATGATGACCGCACAGGTGGCCACATTCTGGCCAAAGGAGAAAGAAGAATCATTTTTTATAGAAACTGTAACTGAGGTTGAACCCTGTACTTAGAATGTTGGGCTGAACTGGAGGGAAGATGGAGGATAGTGGTGGTGTAGAGTAAGGCTCAGCCTGCTACCAATTCAAGATAAGAGGAAAAGTGGGGCGTCTGGGTGGTGTAGTCACATAGTTTCAGCTCAGGTCATGATCTCAGGGCTGTGGGATGAAGGCCTGCATTGGGTTCCATGCTCAGTGCACAGTCGCTTGGGTTTCTCTCTCTCTCTGCCCCTCCCACTTGTGCTCTCTCTCTCTCTCTCTTCTCTCTAAAAATAAATAAACAGATCTTAAAGAAAACAAAAGAAGAAAGAAAGAAAGAGAAAAGAAGGAAGGGAGGGAGGGAGGAAGGGAGGGAGGAGACATGTTGCCAGGAAAATAAGAGAACTTTGCTTTGTGGGTTTCTAAGAAGGTATGAGTATTGTCAGAGCAATAAATGGTTCCACTGAGAAAATGCTGACGGGCAGCCACACATGATAACAAGGGACGCTGGGAGAGAGTCTGTGAAGCTCTGTTATGTGAGACAGTGATTGCATGGCAATTATTGTTAATTTGTTTCATATTCTTCTCAGTCCTTAATCTCTTTAAGTTTACTGCCAAAATGTTCAGAATGCATTAGTGCACTGAAAACACAAAACAATTGAAACCTGAACTAGAAGACTGAACTGAATGGCCTTGGCTTTGGTCCAACTCTGCAATGACACATTGTTCATTGCTCATAGTAGATGCTAAATAGGAAAGCTCTCCTGTGAACTCATTTCCTATTTTAAAGATGATAAATAATGTAGATAAACAAAGGCCCAACTCTTTGATGGATTCAAAGATATGAGACTCAATTGATGCATTCCTTTTTCACATTCAATGCCACATACATTTTGGGCAGAGCACAGTAGAACTGCAGTTCACTTCTGTCTATGTCACCACACACGATTTATGGATGTGATTAAGGAAATAAAATACTTTCTGCTAGCTGATGCACCACGTACTGTACCATTGATCCCATACTGTACTGTACTATTGATCCCCAAACAGGTATTATTCTGTGAGGTAAGCCTCTGATACTCAGTAACCTATGTTATCCCTCTAAACTTAAATTAGCAGTGATTAAGAGCTGAAGCTTAAGAGGAAGCTTGCTAAGTGAAATAAGGCAATAATAACTGTATATAAATATAAATAATAAATGTAAATAAACTAATGTGCAAAATTCAAATTTGAGAGTCAATGGCAATAATTATTTTTTAAAGGTCTAATTTATTTATTTTTAAATAAATTAAAGATCACAGGCAGGCAGAGAGAGAGAGAGAGATGGGGAAGCAGGCTCCCTACCTAGCAGAGAGCCTGATGTGGGGCTCAATCCCAGGACCCTGGGACCATGACCTGAGCTGAAGGCAGAGGCTTTAGCCCACTGAGCCACCAGGCGCCCCTATAATGATTTAATCTCAAGAGAACAGCACTCAAATTGCCTTTCTTGTCCTCAAGATGTTTAATTTAAAGAGGCTTTTTTGGTAGTGGTAGAGGATTTTGAACCAATTTATTGTGGATTTAGGAAACTATTTCTTCCTTGGGGCTAGTCGTTCTTCCCTTTGGAGACTCTTGCTCATTTATGCACTAAGGAAAGGGAATAACAGTTTTTGGTGACAGATTAGGCAACTATTATTTTTTCTTTTTTTTAGATTTTTATTTATTTGAAAGAAAGAGCAAGGGAGAGAGAACACAGCAGGGGTGGGGAGGGCAAAGGAAGAAGAGGCTTAAGTGACTGAGCCACCCAAGCCCCCCTTGATATGAATTTCTTTGTGTTTATCCCATTTGGGTTTCACTCAGCTTCTTGAATGTATAGGTTTGTTATCTTTTACCAAATTTGAAGTTTTCAACCATTGTTTTTTTCAAAGATTCTTTCTACCCCACTCCCTCTCTTTTTCCAGTACTCTGATGATATGACTATTGGATCTTTTGTTATTATCCCATAGGTCCCTAAAACTCTGGTTTTTCTTTTTCCTTTTTTTTTTTAAATGTATTTTCTTTCTTTTTCAGATTGGGTTAATTCTATTGTTCTGCCCTCCAGTTCACTGATTCTAACCTCTGTCATCTCCACTCTACTGTTGAGCCCATCAAGAAAGTGTTTTCTTTTAAAATAGTTACTCTATTTTTCAGTTCTATAATTTCCATTTCATTCTCTTTTATAACTTCTATTTCTTTGCTGAGATCTTTTTTCTCATTTATTTAAAGAGAATTTGTAATTGACTGCTGAAACATTTTTAGGACGATTGTATTAAAATCCTTATCCGAGAATTCCAGCATTTGATCTATGTAGGTGTTGCATTAGTTGATTGTTTTTTCTCATTCAAATTGTGATTTTCCTTGTTTTTTTTACATGACAGGCAGTTTTCTATTGTCTCTTAGGCATATTTTCTATTTTATTAGGAGAGTCTGGGTCCCTTAGGTTCAGCATGCAGGATGCAGGTTTTTCCAATGACAGTATAATTTTTAGCACCCTTGTGGTATTATTTTTATTTGTTTGGTGTACCAGATACCACTGGGGCTTTCACTGAGAGAGGTGGTATTGCCGAAGGGGGTAGAAAGGATGTCCCCAGCCTGGGAAACCAGGGGTCTCTCAGTGGGAGAAAGTCATGGTAGGATCCCCCTGCTGATATTCCTTTCCTGCCCTGGTGTCCCCGAAGGGTGGGGGCAGGGAGAGTCTCAGATCTGATGCAACAAAGAGACTTCCTGGACCAAACTGGCGGGAAGCTTCTGCTGGGCCCCTCATCTGCCTGCCCTGGTGACTCTGGCCCTCAGAGACGAAGAGGTTTCCCCTACTGGGCTGCTTGCTTTGACTGGGTCCTGTTATTTGGTCCCATACACCTACCCAGATCAACATACCATTTGAAAATTACCCTTAATGGTGATATGTAGGAAAAGTCAGTTTCATTATGGTTAGGAAAATTTCCAAGGTATGTTTGTGAAGCTGATTTGTGAAGCTTGTTTCTAAAACTCAGCCCCCACAAGCTTTTCATGGGCATAATCTAATGTTGCTTCTCAAGACAGTAGCCGTCTTTTTCTCTGATGGAATGATGGTATCCAAAGAGTGTTGTGCCTAGCTGGAGAAGGGCCTGGAGGTAGATCATGGGGTTTTACCTTGGTCATTGGTTTTATAACAGAACTGGGTATGGCAGACAACAGGTATGCTTATCAGATTTGATAGCACATTTGTAATTATAATTAGTTTCTCCTACTTTGTGGGACTGGGACCAACTTCCTCACTTTTCTGCTCTCTCCAAATTAAAAGAAAATTCAACTTTGGTACATCCAGACAATATAATATTATTCAGTGACAAAAACAAATGGGCCATCAAGCCACAAAAAGACATGGAGGAAACAAATGCATTGTAATAAAGAAAAGAAGCCAATCTGAAAAGGCTACACACTGTATGAGTCCAACTATATGGCATTCTAGGAAAAAAACCTATAAAAAAAATCAGTGGTTGGCAGGGGCTGGGGACAGAGGGAGAGATGGATAAGTGGAGCCCAGAGAAGTTTTAGGGCACATGTCACTATACACTTGTCCAAACCCTTACAATGCACAACACAAAGAATGAGACCTAATATAAATCGTATGCATTGGGTGATCATAATGTGTCAGTGTTGCTTCATTGGTTGTAACAAATGTAACACTCTAGTGAGGGAGTTGATGTTAAAAGAGGCTATATGTGTGGAGGGGGTGTGTGGGACTCTTGTACTTTCCAGGTAGTTTTGCTATGAATCTAAAACTGCTCTAAAAAATTAAGGCTACTAGGGCACCTGAGTGGCTCAGCTGGTTAAGTGTCTGCCTTCAGCTCAGGTCACAATCCCAGGGTTCTAGGATCAAGCCCCACATCAGGCTCCCTGCTCAGTGAGGAGTCTGCTTCTCCCTCTGCCTGCTCTGCCTGCTGCTCCCCTGCTTGCGTGCTCTCTCTCTCTCTCCGACAAATAAATAAATAAGATCTTCAGAAAAAAATAAAGGCTATTAATTTTTTAAAAATCTGATTGACATGATTTCTTTTTCCTCCTTTTTGTCTTAGTAGATGCCTATTCTTTTGCTGTGTTTCTCACAAATTCTCAAGCCATAGCTTATGACAAAGGCTGATGTGTCATTCAAATCCATGGAGAGCCATTCACATAGACTAAAATGTGAGTGGTGTCCCCCCCACCAGGACCTGGGCATCCTACAATCAGTTCCTCCTAAACTCCCAAAGCTCTGTGCTCTCTCCCAACTCAGGTTGCTGGAAGTCTCCCAGTAAGCCTTGAACAGCATATTTTCCTTTTCTGCGCCTAAACAGTTCCTCTCATTCTTCATTAAAGGAAGGTCAAGAGATACCTTGCTTCCCAGTCCCTTTCCCATTTCCCTAACCCTCATCATGGCCAGCTTTCCCTTCTCGAAGTCTCTGTAACATGTTGTGTTTCTCCTGTGTTGAGCCCTTCCCATTTGAGATGCTAGTGTCTGTTTACTCAGCCCTAGAGTGTGAGCCCTCCGAAGGGGAGTCCATGTATTTTACTCTTTTCCTCCAGGCCTCTGCTTTTCCTAGCACAGAACAGGGGCTTGTATATGTTTGTTAAATAAATAACTGAGTTAATAAAGTGGCTATTGCTAAAGTCTGGTGTAATTGGGTGTTCACAGGGTGTACAGAATTTGATTAGGCTTTAAGACTTGATACAGTGTATTCCTAGTTCCTACCTCTAAAATTTCTCTATCCATTGGTCTATCCAGACAATATTTATTCCCCTTCATCTGTGCAATTAATGTTTATTAGGCTATGGGACTCTATAGTTGATACCGTGGGAAAGAGTACAAAACAATCATAAAAATAAAACACTAGAAATTTCAAAGAGCTCACGTATAGTCATTTGACTTGCTTCCTTTGTGCTAACAAGCGGAACCCTAATTTTCCAAACTCCCTCATTTAAGGAAGGAGCCATTCTTTCTGGCTTTGGGCATCAGACAACACTGAGAATTCTTGCAATTCTTCCACATGACATAAGAAATGGCATTGTATCTAATGTATACCTAAATAGGTTGTAAAAAAAAATAGTCCTAGGGCTGATGGAGTGTATACTAGGTGCAAAAGAGAGGTTTCTGGAAGGAGAGGGGGTTACATATAAAATATTGCAAATAAAACGTTTTGCTAGGTTTTTCTCTTATTATAAGCTACTCAAAAACCCAAGCAATTGTTCAGGCTTGTCCTAGAGCTCGGGCTCTCTCACCTGAAAAAAAATTGTGTGTCTCTGTTTTAATCAGTCCTGTGCTGGAGCTGAAATGTACCAGGACCTCCTGCTGCCAAAAATTAATTTATACATGCATCAGGGCACACACTGAGTGCATGGCCTGGTTTCAGGAGAAATGTGCCTGTGGTTATTTTGTAAGCTAATGTGAACTTGTATATCAGCCCTGGGTCTGTCACTGACTGGAACACTGAGCTGTGACTCAGAAAAACCCTGTTTCTATTTTTGCCATTTCCCCTGACTTAATGTGTGACCTCAATCTATTGCCCCTCTCTGCCTCAGTGTCTTCATCTATGCTATGCTCTTCTCTTAACCGAGAATAATTAAGGTGGTGAAGTCTTGTTTGAAAATAAGTGTTTTGCCACAACAAAATACTGATTTTTTTTCATTGGTTGATTAAACTGATTCTTTGTGAGCCACATTAAAAGTGAGATGTCACAAAGGACATGATGATAGAAAATCTGCCAAGTGATATGTTAAAATAATCCTGCTGGTCACAGTGATCATTGTTCCTGATATTATTATTACTTGTAATGCTGAATTCATGATGCCTTACTACAAAAATGCCATGATTTGAATTTGTCCAATTCAATATGTCATTTAAAGAACGATGTAATGGGGAGGACGATATTATCTTATTATTATATGTATATATGTATAGTCTCTCTCTCTCTCTCTCTATATATATATATCTCCCACACACACACACACACACACACACACACAATCTGCTGGAGAGAAAGGAAAGAAAGCTCTTTACCAGTGTGCTCAGAGACAATAGTACAAGGGCAAGGAAAGACTCTTCGGGAGAAAGAGGAATGAGATTTGGCTGTTCCCCCAGAAGTCACAAGCGAGCTCTCTAACAAGAAGCTTCCTCTCCAAAGTTAACTGAGCAACAACATGGAGAACAAGTCACTCAGCAATTAGCTTCTGTTTTCTAGGGGACATGGACTAATCAAATGGATTTTTCTTTCCACATTGTGTGCTTAAAAGTTGTTGCTGACCCTCCATTATGTGTCAGGTCCTATTTTAGGCATGAAAGATACAACATAAATAAGTTTTTCTTGAGAATGTAACATTGAACCATATTGAAAAATAATACCCAGTCCATAGAATTCCAAGTTTGGGCCTTTATTCAGGAAATGGATTTGTATTTACTCACCTTCTCTTTACTAGTTTCCAGCTGTCACCTGGTGTCCTTTGGCCAAGGCATGGAGCTACACCAGCCTGCCCTACCCATCCTTCCATGGACATCGAATCCTCTCTCCAACCAAAGGTGTGCGAGGTGAAGACAGGCATCTCGTTAGAAAACACAGAATGGCCAAACCTGAAAGGACTTAAGCATCAGCTTGATTCAACTAGGTCTTTTTGATCCCCGACATTTTTTAGCAGAAGGACAGACTGGTGAGCTGACTTAATAAGGTCACATAGCTAGTATCATGAAGAGAACCTGTGTATCTTGAGTCCTAATCCAAAGTCGGTTGCCCTTTACTGTATCAATGCATTAAGGAAGAAGCTCCTTTCACTTCCAGGGCTGTGATTTTTGTGTACTCTAGAAAGGCTGAAATGCCATGTAAGAGCTATAACTTGGTGGTCAAGAATATGAGTCAGGAATCAGGCTGACTGAGTTCAGATACTGATGTGTATCTTAATGTGCAAACTTGAGAAAATTTATGATTGATATAGCCTCTCTGTTTCTTCATCTCTGTGTAAGTGGATAGAACAATAATAATCATCTCATAGGGGTTTTTTTGTGGGGCTAAAAATGAAATAATCCATATAATATAGTTAGTATAGTCTGTGGCACTATTTAAGCAGGTAATAAATGAAAGAAAGATATTCAGAAAAAAAAAGTATATTTGTCTCCTGGAGTATTTTTACATCAGACAGTTAAATTATAGAGATATACCTTATGTTCATACCAGTTCCTAACTTGAGCAGTAGATGTTACCTTCAAATTAAGATCAAAGAGCTTAAAGAAATGACTGAGAAATTCCTTGAATGCTTGTTTACTTCAAATAGATAGTGGAGGGGCACCTGGCTGGCTCAGTTGGTAGAGTGTGACACTCTTGATCTCGGGGTTTTCTTTTTCTTTTTTTTTTTTTTTAAAGATTTTATTTTTTTATTATTTATTTGACAGACAGAGATCACAAGTACGCAGAGAGGCAGGCAGAGAGAGAGGAGGAAGCAGGCCCCATGCAGAGCAAAGAGCCCGATGTGGGGCTCGATCCCAGGACCCTGGGATCATGACCTGAGCCAAAGGCAGAGGCTTTAACCCACTGAGCCACCCAGGCGCCCCTGATCTCGGGGTTTTAAGTTCGAGCCCCACATTAGATGTAGAGATTACTTATAAGTAAAATTTTAAAAAATTATAAAATAAAATAGTTGATATTTGGAGTCAAACCTAGAGAAAATCTTACATTCAAAGAAACTTAAGTAAGTCTAAATTTGAATGAATAGAGAACGGGGAAAGAAGACAAGCTTTCAGTGAGAATTCCATCCACTATTTTTCTTTTTTAAAGTCCCTAGGAGCTAAATTCATCTCCCAGGTTTCATTATTGGTCCTATAATAAATTGTTTCACTGTCCTTCAGAACACAGAAATGCAGTCAGACATATGAATCCAGACATCCTGCAGAGAAAATAAAACACGCCTCCCAGGTTTTGCATTTTGTCACATTTATCCCCCAGCTGATGGACTCACGATTGTGGAATACAACCCCAAAACTGCTTCTGGAAAGGAATTTTTCCCCTCACCTCTCTCTTTTTTTTTTCCTTAAAGATTTTATTTATTTATTTGAGAGAGAGAACACACACGCTTGAGTGGGGGCACAGAGGGGGAGGGAGAAGCAGGCTCCCTGCTGAGCAAGGAACCCAAGTGGGGCTCAGTCCCATGACCCTGAGATCAGGATTTGAGCCAAAGGCAGATGCTTAACCAACTGAGCTACCAAGGCGTCCCAGCCCCTTACCTCTCTGACCATGATCTGACTTCCTCTGCCAGGTCCAAAGGACTTAGTCTCTCCTGCCCTCATCCTCTTCACCGCTTTGTGGGCTGACACTGTGTACTTATTCAAGTCTAAATGGCAGCGGAAGTAATGAAATCTCAAGCCACCATTCTTCCTTGTTATCATTTGTAGTTCTTTTCACTGTGACCATTATAAACCCTGTACATACATGACTTTTCAGTGTAGAATACGAGTGCACATTGGCCAAGGAAATACACACGTTAATTATGCCAATAGTTCTTCTTTCTACTGCATGAATTTTATATATAAATAAACACACAGCCATCTGAATTGCTCCCTCCACATTTTCCTCTATTATAATCGTTGAACACTGTAGAAAGTTAAGCTTCATTTAAAAAATTCACTTATTCATTTGGAGAACCAAACAGGAACCAATAGGAAACCACCAGGATTTTATTTAACTGTTTTGCTTTGAAAGAAAATAACTTAGATCATCTCTGTAATACATTTTTTTTCGCATTTCCCCCCCAGGAAATTAAGTATTAAATAATGTATTTGCCCAGTAAGTCAGAGTAAAAGCTGGATGGTGACCTACTATAGCTTATGACGAAGGCACTGTGGGCTTCATGTGGACATTTCTCTCGCCTTTGTCCTTTTAGACAGAATCCTACAGCATCCCATTTGCAATTATGGCAAGTGCCAGAAGGATTCCAGGCGTGTACTTTTATACACATTCTACCCTCTACCTTTTCTTCTATGATCCTATTTCCATTTTTGTTCATCCTGAATTCTACACATATATTTTCTTGTTTTATGTTTTTTGAAAGACTTCTTAAAAACTCAGAATGAAGTATGAATGAATGATAAATGAATGAATGAACTTCTCAGTGTGAGTGGTACATTTGTCTTATTCTCACATTTAAGTTTTAAAATTAACCCCCACTCCCCCACAACATTTTGCTTGGTGTTCCCATAGCTCCTAGGACAACCACTACCAAATCCATTAATGTATTTGTTAATTGCTCGTCTTATACCAGGTTCTGTTTCATGCGTTTACACAGTGCTATCTAAACAGACATGGCTCCTGATCTCTTAGAACCAACTATCATATGATCTCCCTGCTATGAGCAAGTGGAGATGCAACGGGGTGGGGGAGGGTTGGGGGGTAGGAGAAGAATAAATGAAACAAGATGGGATCAGGAGGGAGACAAACCAAAAGAGACTCTTAATGTCATAAAACAAACTGAGGGGGGTGGGGGGGGAGGGGGTTGGGAGAGGGGGGTGGGGTTACATTATATGTTTAAATAAAAATTTTAAAAAAGAAATAAAAAAATATCAAAAATTATTTAAAAAAGAACCTACAGTCTGTATAAATAAGGTTTTCTATTAATTAATATCTGCATCTACTAATACAATATCTGCATCAGTATTTTCTCTTCAATATATTTAACTTCATTATATCTTGCAAGACTTTCAACATTTTAATTTGTGTTTGTTTGCATTTGTGATACATGTAGCTATTTACATTAAACATGTCTAGTCTGATATGCGTGTCACAAGATCTTCCAGTTTTCTGTTGAAAGTCGTTAGGATTGTCAATAAAAAATTATTGATTAGTGGTCACCTGGGTGGCTCAGTGAGCTGAGCATCCGGCTCTTGATTTCAGATCAGGTCGTGATCTAAGTGTCATGACATCAAGCCCAAGGGCTGGGCTTCATGCAGAGCCTACTTGTGTTTCTCTTCTCCCTCCAGCCCTTCCCACTCACACACTCTCTCTCTCTCTCAAAAAAAAAAAAAAAAAAAAAAAATTGATTAGGATTCTACCTCATATAACTCTCTAATAGCTTTTAGTCTTTGTTACTATAATGGCTCATAGGAAAAAAATTTCTTTTGCTCATTATAAATGGAGCTTTCTCTGAGAGTCATTGACAATCTCTACTACCTTACAAGTCATAGCTGAATGCTTTGCTGTTAAAACTAAATCAAGGAAGTATGTTTTTGTGTGTACTCATGTGTGTGTATATGTAGTATATATGTGCCCATTGGACATGAAAAATACACAGCAAGTAATTAAATCCTGATTCTCTTAAGCACATACTTCTTATCTTCTTATTCCCTTCCTCCTCATTTAAGCATTGAGTTATCTACTTGCTTAAGGACTGAGTGGGTTGAACAGGCATGACATATGCCCTCCAGTGTCATTGTCAAAAGCTTTTTTTTAAGCACATAATTGCACAGGGCATTGGCTAGTGGTGGCTCCAAAGAGCTGCATATTCTGAGTTTCCAGATTTCTTTTCCCTGTTAGAGATGATTCTTATGCAACTTAATCTCCATGTGCATGAAATTAAAATATTCTTCTTTTCCTGGAAGACTGTTGCAATGAATACCCACTCACGTATTCGTCCATATTAAGAGTCCCGTGGAAGTAACTATTTTTTTTTCTGGTTCTTTTACTTTTACAGTATTTTTCTCCTCTCTTCTCTGTCCCTAATTCTGTCTCTCTCATGTAAGAAAGACTTAAGGGGTGTCTGGGTGACTCGGCCAGTTAAATATCTGACTTTTGATTTTTGATTTCTGCTCAGGTCATGGTCTCAGGGTCGTGAGATTGAGCCACTACTGCTCTACTGCTGAGGTCGGGCTCTACTGCTGAGTGTGGAGCCTGCTTAGGATTCTCTCTCTCCCTCTCCCTCTTCCCCTCCCCCGCTTAATCTCAATCTGTCTCTCTCTCAAATACATAAATAAATACTTAAATATTTTAATAAACCTTGTTGGGGAAATTCATAGGATATTGGATTCAGGTGGATTTTTACTTTACTGTTTGCTCAAGTCCATTTGAGAAAAAAGAAAGTCTTCAATAATTATAACTTAAACACTTATAATATGCACTGTAGAGCTGTACAATTCCAGGGGGCACCTTTGTCATCTCGGTGACTCATACTTCACAACCAGATGTGTACACAAGCCCCCAGATCTCCATCTCTGGCTCTGATATTCCTCCTACATTTTCAGTCTCTCTGCTGAATGTCCCACCTTCTCAGTATCAACACATCTAAAAATGACATTTTCTTTCACTCCTCTCAATGCAATCAAATCCTGCACTGATTTTTCATGTTTCTTCTTTCAATCACTAAAAAAAAAAAAAAATCCAATATGTTAAAGTCCTCCTTCTTGCTTAATATCTAAGTATTTGCAAAAATGTATTCACTCTTTCATCAAAATGTCATGAGCATCTATCCAGTCTTTTGCTGGTTCTAGTGCCTGTACTATGGGGTCCTTATTAATTCCATGTGTGGGTTATTGGCAGTCCTCTTGCTTAACAGAGCCTTTCTCTTTTACTTTCTCTGTTTTACTGATCAAAATTCCACTTAAAATTCCCACTAAAACGAGCTGGCTGCTACAACTCAAAGAAAGATTTTCCTCCTAAGCACTCCCCATGGAATTTATCTGATTATTTCTTAATGTAATCGATGACGTTGACAGCCCCTTGAGGGGTGGAACTTCTCCTGATGCACTGTGTCCCACCCACACCCAGCCCTGTGACCATCACTTGCCCATGATAAGGACATAAACACGTGTTAAGGCCTCTTTCTGAACTCCAGATACTTCTCGGCAGCTCCCTTTTATACATCTCTAGCTAAGAACATCAAATGCCATAATCGTTACATCCTCATCAAATCTCTTTCTCCTTTATTTCCTATGTCTGTGAATTTTTTCAGTTTCCACCCAGTTGCTCAAGCCAGAAACCTCAGCTCATCCTTAAATCTCCCTGTGCCTCAGTTACCGCATTCGCTTGGTCACTAGACTCTGCTGAATGGTTCCAACATGCTATTACCTCCATAAGTTTCCCTGACTCCTCTTTACTGCCATTATCTTTGTCTGAGCTCTGTGATTCTCACTTGCATTGCTCTTGTGGTCCCAACTGCTTCCTCTGTCCTTGAATCGTGCTTCCTCGAACCCATTCTCCACAATGCCACTTAGTCATCTGTATACATTGGGAAACTGATCCTACCACTTTGTTGCTTAAAACTTATCCTATTTTACCAGTAGCCTTCATGGTGAAGTTCAGACTCCATAGCAGGACATCAAAGACTAGTTTTCAAACCCTTGCCATCTTTACACTTCTTTCCTTTCCTTCCCCCCAAACCCTGAGTAACGATGATTAACTCTCCAAAGATCTTTTCCCTGGATAATTTTTCAAAGCCAGTCATGAGAGTTCTGAATTATCTTTTCTAATGGTCACCTAGGAAAGGCTAAATGACCCAGTTGTAGCCAATGGGGTGTGAGAGAAAGTCTGCTGATGGTATTCTAGGAAATATTTCCTTGTCTAAAGCATAGACCCAAAGGAAAGACAGTTTCTTTCTGCTCATGGGCATTGCTGTGGCTGGAAATGATGTCTGGACGTGTGCAGCCATCTTGCTACAAGTACAAGGCTGAAACTACAAAAGGGAAGAGGGCAGAGCCATGAGATCTGTTGGAAAACATTGTTGGAGGCCTGATGCCCTGCTCCTAGGATATGCCCAACTGATGAGCAAGCATCCTTCCAGGTGGGATGATGCATTGCCTATTGCTTAGGCAATCCAAGTTTAGGTTTCCTGTTATCTGCAGATGAAAGTGTCATGACAAAGAGTTCCTCTAAATGTCTAAGCTTTCTCTTTTCTTCTGATCTGTGTACATGCTCCCAACTAAAATGCCTTTTTCCTAGACTTCAGGTCTTAAAAAAGAGTCAGGTCTTTCCCAATTGCCCAAAGAATACATGGCAGACACTTTGCTTGCCCAAATCTTAGAACTTACCACTACAGTTAAAATTACTCATCCATATCCTCCAGCAGCCTTGTTTGGGACATGTCAGTCACAGTCCTTCTATGCCTGTAGTGCCCTTTATTTCATTCATTCATACATTTATTTGACAAATATTACTGAGAACTTACCATGTGTCAAGCATTGTTGTAGATACTAGGATATGAGAGTAAATCAAGCCAATAAATTCCTTGCTGTCATGGAGTTTAAATTCTAGTGGAGAAGGCAGCCAGTAATCCAGGAAGTAGTTACACAATATGTGTAAGGAGGTCAAGGTGATAGAGATAGGATGAAGGGACATAATTTAGATGAAAGTTCTGAGAAAAGCCCTGAGGGAGATAACGGAGGGAGGGAGCACATGGATGTCTGAGAGAGGAACATATCAGGGAAAGAGAGGGAAGAGCCCTAAAGCCCTGAGAGAGGAGAGGACAAGTGGCTGGTGTGGCTGGCGCAGTGTGGGGGAGGGGCAGAGTGAGGAAGTAGTCTAGGAATAGATGTGGGACCTTGAAGACATGGACGTTTAGGTTCCATTCAGAATGGACTGTTTTTAACAGAGAAAGGACATGATTTGAGTTGAGTTTTAAATGTGTTACACCCCCCTTCTATGTGAGGAGAAGGCTGTGGGCTGGGGCGATGAAGTAAAAGACCATCACTGTGGTCCAGGAGTGAGATGGTGGTGGGTTGACCGGGCCATGGGCTTGGCGATTTCTAAGGGACATTGCCATGATGACTTCCTTGTCAAGAAAAGCAGCCCTAGACTCCCAATCAGACAGCTCTCTTCCCACTGCTGTACTGGCCCAGCCCCAACTGCTGGACTAAGTGTTGGATGACCTATCCCAGGACAACCTACCCATAAACTGTTCACTGACCTATGAAGCAGCCTCAAGTGAAAAACACAGTCAAGATATGAATGAATCATATGGTAAGCAGCAGAAAGAGAAGAACTGAGAACTACCAAAAAGGAGACAGGAATGGAGTGGTGGAAGTATCAATGGCAGAGCATGGGGTAGGATCCGCGCCCTGAGGCTGCTGTGGCAGAGACAAGTTGGCTTGGTCTCTAGAGAAGCTGTGGGTGTTGAGTGAACTTTGAGGTCCATTCTGTGGGACCCATAGTGGGCCTTCTTATCAGGAGTCCTTTTTTTCTTGTTATCCTCTCTTAGTCTAGCCTTACTATCAACCTTTATTAAGAGAAAAATACGTGAGTGAACGTGTGGTCTGCATCTGAGCACCAGGATTTGGGGTTGCACATAACAACCTCTCAGGGTATGTGGGATGGTTGACATTTGATTGTGGCCTGAGAATGTGTTTACTGCAGCTCACATCTCTCCGTGGATTCCAGGAGCCCTTGGTTTGCAGTGACAAATGAAGTTTTGCCTGTGATTTTATTTTATTTTTTAAAGATTTTATTTATTGGGCACCTGGGTGGCTCAGTTGGTTAAGCATCTGCCTTTGGTTCAGGTCATGATCCCAGAGTCCCAGGATTGAGTACGACATGAAGCTCCTTCCTCAGTGGGCAGTCTACTTCTCCCTCTGCCCTTTACCCTGTTTGTGCTTTCTCTTGCTCACTCTCTATCAAATAAATAAATAAAATCTTATAAAATTATTTATATTATATATATAATATATGTTATTTGTATTATAAAAGATTTTGTTTATTTGAGAGAGCGAGACAAATATAGCAAGAGAGAACACAAGTAGGAAGGAGAAGGAGACACAGGGCTCAATCCCAGGACCCTGGGATCATGACCTGTGCCAAAGGCAGATGCTTAAGTGACTGAGCCACCCAGGCGCACCCCTTGCCTATGATTTTACACATGCCTCAAACATGTCCCTCTTGAAGGCAGTACTCTATGTGACTTGGTTGCTGCTGTGTTTGAGAGATGTCAAGGGGCTCAGAAATGTAAAGAAAAAGGAGATGGATGGTTGCCTCTTGCAGTGTTAAGTGCCTTCAAAAATAAAATTTCAAGCTCTGTCCTGGGTTGCTCAACTAACGGCTGATAAGGAAACAAAACACCATTATGTAACCATCGCAAGATCAATTTTCTGTCTGCATCCATATCCAAGGCTAAGAGCCTGCTGAATATTATGCTCAGAAAATGGTTTTCTGCAATGAGGAAATGAAACATTTAACACCTTCTCTTTCTTGGTTATTTGTGACCTAAGAAATAGTTGTTTCGTTGATTGTAGTAGTAGAAGCTGAAAAGATGCATAAGGTAGGGTCAGGCTTAGATCAATTTCTAGGTAGGAAGAAACTATGAGTAATTACAATCAAAGAGCCAGAGATGAGAGGGTAATCTATTGGTGAGGAATGAAGTCATAGTAGAAATAAGACAAACAGAAGTCCCATCACCATGGTGGTAGAGGGGCAGTGAACATTTTTTGCTAAGGGACAAAACAGCGTTGTGGTCTTTCACCTGGGCTGGATTCTTCCAGTTCCCAGACAACATTCCCATCATCTCAAAGCCTGCCTGTTCAGCTCTGTGGGTACCCAGGGTGGTTCAACATGCTCTGATACTGGGGAGGCATATACTTTCTGAATTGCTCTCAAAGCTCCTGGTGAGGAGCATATGAGGCAATTTTAATCATCAATTACAAAGTGATTTCACATCTATTTACAACTGATGCAAGAATCGTCATGGAGCTGTTAAGAGAGGAAATGGCTTAATTCAGGAGGTTCAGCTGAGTTTCCTCTGAGGAGGTTACATAGCTAGTGGGTAGTATGACTTATCTAAGTCCCATGTTTTTGCCACCATTTCAAGGAACCACACAGCTTTCCAGTGAGCAGTGGAGACCATGGAGGCTCTGGGCTGAATTTGTGGATCATTTGTCACTATATCTTAATTTCAGTTCATTGGAACTCAGTTCTCTAGATTTCAAGATTAGATGCCTGGTGATTCATAACAAATATTGTTCATTTTTGCTTTGATTGACAAGTTCCATTAACAGGGTCAAAAGGTCATGAGTTTGCCACTGCTGATATACAATAAAGCACAGGGCCTCTGGAGTTCTAAATTTCTCTGTGTTAGGGACTGCCTATATTCAGTGGTCCTCAACTAATATGATAGGTGCTAATATTCGGAAAATGACCTTCATATATTAGGAGGACAACAAAGCACAATTTCTTTTTAAAAATATCAAATCCATACACAGAAGAGCAGTAAAAATGACCCAAAAAGACAAGTTTTCAATAAATTGATTCATATTTATTCAGTGTTCAGTGCCAAATCACCTTCGAACTTTGTTGTCTACAAACTACAAGGAGTAACAAAGAAAAAAAAGTCTGGTCATATACAAAACCCTTTCCCTCCTCACTAGTATGACCATCGACTCATTAAAGGGATGTTCCATTTCTGAGATTTGTTTTAGCTTGCTGTAGAATTTTAAGTTTTTCAGTTCTGGCGGAAGCCTGAGCAATTATCTGGTCCTACCACCTGTCTCCAGTCTACCTATAGAATATCCTAGAAATTTTGCTGTTTGCAAGGAGTAAATTCTTGTTTCCTGACATTATATTTCTGGAAAATTCTAGAGTGGCCAAATAAACCAACATTCAAAACAAACCAAAATAACATATAAACAACACTCCCACAATGATAGCAGTGGGAAGGCAATGTGTTTGAGATCCCCTTGCCTTGGAAAAGGAGTCTGTGGTTCATCAACATGACGTAGCCATGTGGACTTCATTATATCCGGGCCTCATGGCTCTAACAGACATCAAGTCTCTGCCTGGTAGTACCACAGAGTAACCCACAAAAAGAATTGGTGTTTCCAGACCAGGGATTGAGGATAGATCTATATCTATATCTATATCTATATCTATATCTATATCTATATCCATATCATCTATATCTATATCTATCTATATATTTTATCTGGTAAATATATAAATATATCTATATCTATATCTATATAAATATATATATTTTTTGTCTGGTAAAATCCTCAGTAAATCTGGATAGAGAGCTGTGAAGCTGCACTAGCAATTTAATAAGACTGAATGATAGATTCAATAAAAGATTGACATGTTGAGCAATGGGAATCCAGAAAATTCTTCCTGTCAGGATATTCTAGTAGCCTTCTTTGAGACATTCTTTTTTTTTTTTTTAAGATTTTATTTGTTTATTTGACAGACAGAGATCACAAGTAGGCAGAGAGGCAGGCAGAGAGAGAGAGGAGGAAGCAGGCTCCCTGCTGAGCAGAGAGCCTGATGCGGGGCTCGATCCCAGGACCCTGAGATCATGACCTGAACCAAAGGCAGAGGCTTTAACCCACTGAGCCACCCAGGCGCCCCCTTTGAGACATTCTTAATCAGTCGTACCATCTCTTCAAATATAGGATTTTAATGAGACCCAGAGATGTTCTCCTAATCGTTCGTGCCAGTTGAAGTTATTGCAGAAAGAACAGTGTCAAGGAATCCATACATTGCATATACCTGCCGTGGAGCTGTAATTGTTTCAACAAAGGGCACAGGAAAAAAGGAAGTTAAGCAGAGCCCATATCTGCCTGACTCTAAAACTCTATATTAAAAACCACAGCACTAGACTTTCTCTCAGTCACTGTGATGTGTATATTTGAAATGTTGTGTCATCAAATTTCTGGAATAACATGGAGATATTTCCATCAAGTATATTTCCGTGTAAGTAGTCAAAATGTGTTGACAATATGTGAACTTAAATTCAGGTGTGACAGATGAGAAATCCAAGATAATGGGGTTATGCTAACAGTGATCATTTCCATGCATAGGGTTTAACCGATTAGAGCTATTTTCATGTACCCTTTCCACTTGGCCCTCAAAAAACCCAGCTGAAGCTCAGAGATATTGAATAATTTATTCACGTTCACAGAAGTAATCAGTGCAGTCAGTGAGAGGCAATGCAGTGACTTGCAAATAACTTTAATATTGGTCAACCTCTACCATCTGTATGTAGGTAAGAAAGAAGGCCATTGTAAGATCAAACCATATTTGATGCTGCTCTTCCAGCTTACACAATTAATGTTTGTTGGTAACTCAAAACATCAGCTTCAAGTTTAAGAAAAGTCCCCAGTGGGAAAATACTTCTGATTTAAAGATAGGATGCTGTGATTTCAAAATAGTAGGCTGAGCACATACCAAACTCTGACACCCGCACTAAAACTCTGACATACCACAACAAAACTCTAGAAAACTCTAGAAACAAAAGCTTGGATGTGTACATATTTGTATATATATGTGCATGTATAATATATATCTTAATATATACTTCTATATTTTACCTAAATATATATACATATATATGTATAAACAAATACATAGTCACAGTCACCCCAATAAAAGAAGAAAAATTTTCAAAAGTTGTGATGAGTCCCTCAATTACTTAAAACAAATGGATTCTGATTTTTAAAGATATAAACAGTAATCCCAAACCTGTGCAGAAGTCTAAGGGAGAGGGACACCACAGAGAGTGAGCAGAATACCAGATATGCTTCAAGCTAGTAAGTGGTGGAAACCAGAAGCTAAAGAAGGCCAAGGGCAATCAAGATAGTGCTTGTTTGGGTTATTGTATTAAAAACAACTAGGCTGATGAACTCTTAGAAACTCTCTTTCTCTCTCTCTCTCTCTCTCTCTCTCTCTCACACACACACACACACACACACACACACACACACACATGCACATACACTTTATTTTAGGGCTAGGAAGCTATGACAAGAGTATCTGTTTCCTTGGGACAGAAAGCCAAGCCCTTAAGGACATGGAGAACAAGAACGTCTTAAGCCCAGACCAGGTGCCAAGATGTCCCACCAGGAGTGTCCTGCCCTTCCTCCTCACTTGTTTAAAGCTTTATGGAGCCCAATCTTCACAGTGGATTCTGCTTTACCCTCTAGAAGGACATCGCATACAGAGGCAGCTGACCACACACATGAATCATAGAAGAGAAATAAGCTCAAAGTTAAGAATGAGAGACTGAAAAAATGAGAGACCCAATAAAAGAGAGGCAAAACACAGAAGTTAGTCTGAAAAAACAGATCTAGTAAAGCATTAAGAACAGGATGTGTAAAATGAATCTAACACTATTACTTGAAAGATTAGGGAAGGTATCACACCCGGGGGGGGGGGGGGAATTACAAGCAACTAAAAGAAAGAACTAATCAGAAATTAAAAATCCAATGCTCATACATGATTAACACACATACACATACACACTCAAATAATAGTTAACAAGGTACAGGAAAACCTTTCCTTAGCCTGATGGAAGTTATTTACTGTAAATATCTAGCAAAGATTATAATTAATGGTGGGACATTATAAGCATCGCAAGTAAAACCAGGAGTTTGATGAGGATGCTGGCTGTCATGGTTAACATTCCAGTTGTATCAAAAACAAGATGTATCGTCATTAAAAAGCAAAGAAAACTGTGGTTATTTACCGAAAATATAATTGTTTATCTGGAAAACGCATGATAATGAATGGTAAGTTGTTGGAAGGATATGAATTAGTCTGCAAGTGAGTCTGATATTAGCAGTCAAAAACCAATGACTTCTATATATCTGAGCAATTACCAATTAGAAAAATCTCAACTACAATAGCAAAAAAGATAAGGATGTGATGGAGTAAATTTAGCAAAAAAAGTAGACTATACTTATAGAGAAAATTATGAAATGTTATTGATGGACAGTAAATAAGACCTTAATAAATGGTGAGACACCATGGTCATTGACCGGAAAACACATTATCAAAGATACTGCGCTTTCCCCAGTTAATACATAATCAATATCCCCATCAGACTCTTTGTAGAAGTTGACAAGCTGAATCTATTATTTGCATGGAACACTAAATATGCAAAACTAAAACAATTCTGAAAGGAACTCAGATGAGCTGTACTTGCCCTAGCAGATACCAAAATTTATCACAAAGCTAAGAGAAATCATGTGAAATTGATGCAGGAATAGACAAATGGATTGGTGCGCTGAAACGGAGGCCAGGGAAAGATTCAGATGCCTGTGGATACTTGGCCTGTAAGAATGGGAGGGCAGAAAGGATGGAC
>RCUC01138402.1:0-10714 GCA_003697995.1 Taxidea taxus jeffersonii | reverse complement strand
GTTACAGTCGATGGACCTACCCTGACACCTCTCTGTCACCTGAAGTCCAGAGTTTATATGTACGCTCACTCCCGACATTCTGCTCTACATCTCGGTTTCGACAGCTGGGTGGGGACAGATCCAGACCATGGCAGGATCATATCAAGTAGTTTTCACTGCCCTAACAACCCTCTGTGAGCTGCCTGTTCTGCCCTCTCCGCCCTTAACCCCTGGCAACCACTGATCTGTGCCCTGTTTTCACAGTTTTGCCTTTTCTAGAATGCCACATAATCGAAATCTTTTGAAGATCGCCTTAGTGATCTGCACTTAACTTTCCTCCGTGTCTTTTCATGGCTTGTGAGCTCCTTTCTTTTTAGCTCTGAATAATATTCCATTGTCCGGCTGGATCACCATTTATTTATCCATCCACCTACCGAAGGGCAAGTTGATTGCTTCCACATGTTGGCAATTATGAATAAAGCTGCTATGAACATCTGTACAGGTTTTTGTGTGGATGTTTTCAATTCATTTGCATCAATATTAAGGAGTGCGATTGCTAGATTGTACGGTAACAGTATGCTTGGTTTTGTAAGAAACTTCTACACTCTCTTCCAAAGTGGCCAATCCATTTTGTAGTCCCGCCAGCAGTGAATGAGAGCTCCTGTTACTCCACATCCTCATCAGCACTTGGTGTTGTCAGTGTTTAGAATTTTAGCCATTCTAATAAGAGATGTAGTGGTATCTCGTTTTAATTTCCATTCCCCTAATAACGTTAGCTGTTTGGCGTCTTCTCATAGACATACTTGCCCTCTGTAGATCTTCTTTTTTTTTTTTTTAAGATTTTATTTATTTATTTGACAGAGAGAGAGATCCCAAGTAGGCAGAGGAGCAGGCAGAGAGGCGGGGGCGGGGGGAAGCAAGCTCCCTGCTGAGCAGAGAGCCCATTGTGGGACTCCATCCCAGGACCCTGAGATCATGACCTGAGCTGAAGGCAGAGGCCTTAACCCACTGAGCCACCCAGGCGCCTCCCTCTGTAGATCTTCTTAGGTGAGGTATCTGTTCAGGCCTTTTGCCCATTTTTTAATAAGATTTTTGAAATTCAGGTCAGTTCAGTTCTTTGAAATTCAGTCTTTTGAAATTCAGTTCTTATCCTAGTAGATTATAGGTGCCAGAGAGAAGCACAGTGCTTCTTTAGTAAGTAAAGACTTAACATGGGTAGACTCTGGAGGCAGACTGCCTGGATTTGAGTCCCAGATCTGCCCCTGTCCAGCTATGTACTTCGGGCAAATTACCCTGCCTATCTCTGCCTCCATGTCCTTATCTGTAAAATGGGACCAGTAGTAGTAGTATGTACCTTGGAGCATGTTATGGGAGTTAGGCACATTAGTACATGTCATCTACACAGAATAGTGCTGGGCACAGAGCGTGCACTCAGCATTCAGCATGCCTCCCGAACAAAGGAAGACACCCTGCCAGCATCTGCTCCATTACCAACATGGGGAGACCTACCAGTAGTCATGCTTATCAGTTACGAGCATTGTTCAAGGTTGCAAATTTTCTTATCTCCATTTGCTAACTGAGGGGAAACAATGAGCCCCTGTTGGACAGCCAGGGAGCTGCAGCACCAGGCTGGACCTCAGGCCTATCCAGCTGAGACATGATTCCTAATTACTTCTAAGCTCCTGTAAGCTATTAACTAGCATAAATTTATCTGTTTCATTCAAAATGACATCTTAAGTTATCTCAACTATATGAGCTTGCTGATGTTGGACCATTTTTGCCCTACATTTTGTCTGGCTTATCCTAGTAGGGGAAAGCTTCATCACTTAGGTTATGACCCACAAAGCCTCAGGCCTCTGACTCCTAGGGGAGGACACCCGACAGCTAGACCTGGGGTCCAGGGTTGGGGTGAGGGTAGTTTTGTGGGGAGACACCCACACTCTGCACTTCCTCTGCTTGGCCAAGCAGCCCCTGCCAGCCCACCCAGCTGAACACTGCGGCAGGGGTGGCGCTCAGGCTTTTGGAACTCAGGAAAACAAATTTCCTTACTATCTGAGAAGCCATGATTACTGTGCTTTCAAAACTAACTCTGAGAGCAAGAACCATCTTATTAGATATCCTATAAATAGTATTTGGCTCATAGTGAAAGCTTAGTAGATATTTTAGAATTAGAAGAAAAGTCATAATAAGTCCCTTCTTTCTGGAAACAAAAGCATTCTCCGGCTCTCGCTGTCCACACTGCCCAGCTCTGGTGGGGCTCCGCGATGCCGAAACACACATGGAGCCCACTATCTCGTGCCAGGCTCCCTGCACTGGCAGGCCTTGGGATCTCCTGCCCTTTTCTCCAGGGAATCATCGTCCTACCACCTTCGCAAAGGAAGCCACTTTACTTCCAACTCGGGTATTCTCACCCACACACCAGGAAACCCTGGCAAACTATCATACCATGTCAACAACAGCATGTCAATGGTGCTTGGATATCAGCTGAGTCTCCCTACCGGCTACTGCAGCAAGACAAGCGCACCAAGCATAGTTTCTGCCTTTCCGGGCTCAAGCGTCTACTCGGTGAGCCTTGGGCTGACCGGCAGGGGCAGTTAGAGAAGGGTGAGCTGTCACTCCTGAGTGTCAAACTGCCCGCCGAGACGATAAATTCAGAGGACATCAGGGAGACCTCTCCTGGAGTAACAGATTGTGCTGGAACAGGAAGAGTAGGATCCGGAAGCCGGAGGGGAGATGGGCACAAGGACAGCGTGAGGAAGGAGGTGGAGGTGGGAAGGAAGAGTCATGTGGGGGAGGAGCGGCGTCTCAGGGAGAACAGGGACGCGCACCCATGTGGCAGAGCGCCTCCAAGTCCTCCGGGCCCAGAAGGCCACCTGCCATTCGCGCTGATGGTCGAGCATCGAAGCGCGTCTGCAGAGCCCGTGCTCGTCTTCGGCCCCCGCACCCACCATCCTGGGCACATCGCTGTCCCCGTTACAGGTGAGGACGCTGAGCTGCAGGACTCATGCGCACTTCCAGGGCTGGGAAGAGGCAGGATCCGGACACAAACCCGGGTCCAAATCGCATGTTCTTCACATGAAGGTCCTGCTGAAGGAGACTGCCCATTGCCCTGGCCCGAGTGGAACCCACTGGTGGCGATGACAGCACCCCAAGCGCGTCGAATGTGTACTTTTGTGACAGGGCGCCGCGTGTACGACTTAGATGTGACTGACACTTCCGAGACGTTCTCTTCCCAGTGAGCCAAAACCCAACTACGGGCGCGTGACCTGAACAACTTCATGTCCTGACAGACAACCACCGCCGAGAAAAAGCTGTCCCAGCCCTTTGGTAGCTTGGGTGGCAAGGCGGTCGGGGCGACAGGGTCACCACCCGGAGGAGTGGAACAAATGTCTGCACCTGGGACGCCCGGGTGGCTCAGTTGGTTGAGCGGCTGCCTTCGGCTCGGGTCATGATCCCAGCGTCCTGGGATCGAGTCCCACATCGGGCTCCTTGCTCTGCAGGGAGCCTGCTTCTCCCTCTGCCTCTGCCTGCCTCCCTGTCTGCCTGTGCTCGCTCCTGTGCTCTCTCTCTCTCTCTGACAAATAAATAAATAAAATATTAAAAAAAAAAAAAAAGGAAATGTCCGCACCATACCAGGATGACCAGGAGAAGGACACGTCCCACCTCCCTGGCCTTGAGCCAGGCTTCAATTAGCAGAGTTTTTATAGGAGCCACAGAAGCGCATTAACCTTGTGACCCAAGGACTCGCTTAGAAGTGGGCTCTTTCTCCACACTCCTGACCTCTGTGGGCGACGGCTTTCATCCCCTAATGCCCGTCGTGAAATGAAATATGTAAAACAGTAACCAAATCGCTGACACCAGATGTGATGCCAAATGCTCGGAATTACCCAAACAGCTGACTCAGGGCGGCCGTCCCCCCTTTTCCAGCTTCCGGCCCTGGGAAGGGACCCTGTGGGGGTGTGCTGGGCTGCAGCTGCTGCTGTCACCTGGCAGCTCCACCGGGGAGCCCTGCCTTTCTGGACCTGCCAGCGGGGAGGCTATCCGGGCCGGTGACCCCCGGAGTCGCCCTTTCAGCGGCTCCCCTCCTGTGTAATCAGCTGTTCTCCGGGGTTTATTGCCTCCTGACAGGACTTCACAGCTGCTCCAGGAAGGAGCCCCCCTCCCCTTTACTCTTCCTTCTCATTCCATTCTGCTGAGAAGTAGGATTCACCCTCTAATCATTGCATCATCAGTCTTACCAGGATTCAAATGAATTTTAGAGGCAAGGAAGTCGCCTTAGATGTTACGAAATGCCGACTGCTCAGAAACAGGGCTGTGTCTTCCATGCGTCCTCCCTCATGTTCCATCAGCACTGAGAATACGACGGAGTGGGGGTGGGGGCGTGGGGGTGCTTTGCTCCGCTCAGCGCAGCTGCCTCTCTGCAAACACATCAAAGGCGGCGCAATGCCACCGCTTCTCCCAGGCGCACGGCAAGTGGCATTTGAGGGAGTTTGATGGAACGGTCGGTCGGAAGTGCTTGCATCTAATGAGATTCATTCTTCATGTGTTCCCACGCGCGGCAAGAAGGTTTTGCATTTAACAGAATTATAATGCCATAACACTCCATTTTAATTACGGACGGTGGCAGCTGGTACCCCTATTCACAGCACCAACTTTTTGTTAATGCGATGCAATTCACATATTTATTCCTTCTTCAAAGACGGGAGCACAGTAGTTCAGTTGGCTTGTGTTGGGCTGACCTGAACACAAGGAAGGTAGTAACAACGGCCCCAGTCTTCATGATCTGTTATCTCTTGCTACTCTCCAGGTCCCGAGACCCCAAGCTTTCATCAAAGCCTACTGAACCTCACAGAGCCTGATCTCCTGAGGTTGTTCTTAATGCTTTGCATAAACCAGCGCCTTAGATTTGCATCAGGAGTCCTTTGGAATAAAGTCAGATCGCCACAGGAAACTTACATGTACAAGGAACATCACCAAAATTCATTCTTTTGCTCATTCAGTAAACAGATTCAGACAACAAACAATAAAGAAAGTAATGCCTAGAATGCTCAAAGGTAGTAAAAATCATGAAAAGACATAACTTTGGATAAGGGATAGAGAACGTTGGACTGAGGGTAGAATTTGCTCTTTTCGATCAGATCAGGAGATCTGATCGAAAGGCTGGCCTTGAGGAGCACTATTTGCAGGACAGGGAGAGATGCCCAGTGACTCACACCTGGAGGAAGAGTGTTCAGGACAGAAGAACCATCACAAGGGTCCCAAGACAGAAACATGCTTGGCATGTTTGGACAAGAGCAAAGAGGCCTTGGTGGGCAGAGAGAGGTATGTGAAAACAGGGAGGGCGACTGACGAGATGAGGTAAAAAAGAGAACAGGGACCAAATAACAGATTGCAGGCAATGTGAGGATGGGCTGTGGCCTGAGCCTCAGGAGAGACCAGCAGAGTCCTAAGGGGAGGAGAGGAATGCCATGGTCACGTCTCACGTGCTGTTGCAATGTTGCAAAGGCGAGGGCAGAAGCTGGGAGACCAGTCGGGCGGTTTGCTAGGGCTGCCATCACAATATACCACAGTCCTGATGGCTTAAACAATAGCAATTTATTTTCTTACACTTCTATAGGCTAGAAGTACTAGATGGAGGTGTCTGCAGGCCTGGTTTCTCCTCACGCCTCTCATGGGCTTGCAGATGCCCACCTTCTCACTGTGTCCTTGCATGGCCAGTCTTCTATGCTCCCATCTCTGGTGTCTCTTCCTCCTCTTATAAGGACAGCAGTCATAGTGTACTAGGGCCTCATACCTATGACCTCATTTAATCTTAATTTAACCTTTTCTTTAAAGGCCCTTTCTCCAAGGACCTTGGTGTTTGGGGTTTCCACATTTGCATTTTGAGAAGGTACAAAGGAAGTAACTGAAATAATGCCAAGAAAAGGTGACCATGCTCAGACCATGGTCACATCAGTGGAGAAGAAGATGGATTCAGGGTCTTTTTCTGAGGAATGAATTTCACAGAACCATGTTTGTACCAGTCTTCATGAGCATCAAGAGTGAGTGGAATGCAGACAATAAATTGTAAACACTGGAAAGAAGATCAAGGATGGTTGTTTCTCTTTGAACGCCTCTGATTTTTAGCCTCTTGGGACAAGGCTGTCTTTTTTTGGGAACTGAAAAGTACAATTGAAAAATCAAGAGGAAAGACATATTAGCTTTTTACTGAAGTATAACATGGTTTCAGTGAAGCACACAAATCTTAAGTATACAGCACAATGAATCTTTCCAAATGTACACACTCACATAACCACTACTCAGATCAAGATACAGAACATTTCTGGTAAACCAGAAATCCCATCATGCACTGTCCCAATCAACAACTCCCCAGAGATTACCACTATCCTGGTTCCTCCTGGTTCCCACATCATGGATTAGTTTTGTTTGTTTTTGAACCTCACACAAGTGGAATGTGTATTTTTTGTATGTATTACTCTTTTCACTCAAGATAATGCATATGAGGTCCATTTGCATGTAGCTGAAGTTCATTTATTTCCACTGTCGGATTAGTATTCCATTGTGTATGTGTACCACAATTTACTTATCTATTCTACTCCATATGGAGACTTAAGTTTTTTCATGTTTAACCATTATAAATATAAATATAGTTGCAATAAACATTCCTGTATATGTCTTTTGTTGTGCATACAAACTCAGTAGGAAAAAAATTTTTTCAGCAAATAAGAGATTAGCCTCTCCTCTTTCTCTCATTTAAAATCAGTCTCTTGGGGCGCCTGGGTGGCTCAGTTGGTTAAGCCACTGCCTTTGACTCAGGTCATGATCCTAGAGTCCTGGGATCGAGTCCCACATCAGGCTCCCTGCTCTCCCTCTCCCTTTGCCTCTCCCTCTGCTTGTGCTCTCTCTCTCTCTCCATCAAATAAATAAATAAAATCTTTAAAAAAAATAAAATAAAATCAGTCTCTTCTCCTTTTTTCTGTACAGGATCCTGTTTAACACAAAAACAAGCACTTTAGGGCACGTCAGGCATGAGTATGTTCAGAGATGCACTGGATCTACTCGTCCTTGCTCAGGAGAGGCCATCGCTAAGTTTTCAGGAATTTTGCAAACTGATTGCTAAACACAGACTTTATTTCAAGGCAATTTATATAAACTTTAATTAAGTAAAAAAAAAAAAAAAAAAGGAAGGGGAAGAAATTTATTCTATGAAGCCAGCATTGCCCTGACAATGAAAGTCACACATACTACAAAACAAGAAAACTCGGGGCGCCTGGGTGGCTCAGTGGATAGAGCATCTGCCTTCCGCTCAGGTCATGATCCCAGCCCTGGGATCGAGTCCTGCATCAGGTTCCCTGCTCAGAGAGCCTGCTTTTCCTTCTCCCTCCGCCTGCCTCTGCGGGCATTCTGTCAAGTAAATAAATAAAATCTTCAAACAAACAAACAAGAAAACTATAGACAATATTCCTGATGAATCCAGATGTAGAAATCATCAACAAAATGCAGCAAATAGAATTAAATAAATATCACATTAAAAGGGTTATGACCAGGTGGAATTTGTCCCTGGAATACAAGAATGTCTCTGCATGGGACGCCTGGGTGGCTCAGTTGGTTAAGCGGCTGCCTTCCGCTCAGGTCATGATCCCAGTGTCCTGGGATCGAGTCCCACATCGGGCCCCTTGCTCGGCAGGGAGCCTGCTTCTCCCTCTGCCTCTGCCTGCCTCTCTGTCTGCCTGTGCTCGATCTCTCTCTCTCTCTAACTAATAAATAAATAAAATCTTAAAAAAAATTAAAAAAAAAAGAATGTCTCTGCATGTGAAAATCAATTAATGTAATACACCACCTTAACAGAATGAAGGAGAAAAAATGTGATTATCTATATTGATGCAAAACAAACAAGCCTTTGACAAAACTCAACACTCTCTCATGACAAAAATACTCAATAAAACAAAACAAAATTATCTCAACATAATGGAGGCAATTTATGAAAAGTTTACAGCAAATATATTCCATAGTGGAAGACCAAAAGCATTTCCTGTAAGATCAGGAGCATAGATGACCATTCTCACCACTTATATTCAACACAGTGCTGGAAGTCATAACCAGTGTACTTAGGCAAGAAAAAGAAATAAAAGCATCCAAATTGGATTATCATCTGTCCACAGATTACATGATCTTATATATAGAAAACCCTAAAGATTCCATATGTATGTATGTACACACACACACACACACACACAACCTGTTAGAACTAGTAAATGAATTCAACAAAGTTGCAGGATACAAAACCAAGACCCCAAAATCAGTCATGTTTCTGTACAGGAACAATGAATAATTCAAAAAGAAAATTAAGAAAACAATTCCATTCCCAATTTATCTTAAGAATAAAATACTTAGGAATAAATTTACCCGAAGAGGCTTAGATGCTGAAAACTACAAAATTTTGCTGAAAGAAATTTAAAATGACACAAATGGGTGAAAAGACATCCTTTGTTCATGATTGGAAATTTCAACATTGTTAAAATGTTGATACTACCTGAAGCAATCTATAGATTTGATATCAAAATCCCATGACATTTTTAAATAGCAGCATCCATCCTAAAATTCAAACTCAGGGGTTCCTGAATAGCCAAAACAATCTTGAAAAAGAAGAACCAAGTTGGAGGTCTCACGCTTCCTGATTTCAAAACTTATTACAAAGTTACAGTAATTAAAACAGTATAGTACTGACATAAAGAGAGGCATATAGGCCAATGGAGTAAAATAGCCCAGAAATAAACCCTTGCAAACATGTCCGATGACTTTTTTTTTAAAGATTTTATTTATTTATTTGACAGCAAGAGAGATCACAAGTAGGCAGAGAGAGGGGGGAAGCAGGCTCCCTGCCGAGCAAGGAGCCCGATGTGGGACTCGATCCCAGGACCCTGAGATCATGACCTGAGCCGAAGGCAAAGGCCTAACCCACTGAGCCACCCAGGTGCCCCTCCAGTGACTTTTGATAAGAGTGTCATTCCATGGGAAAAGAAAAATTTTTTCAAGAAGTGATACCAGGAAAAGTGGGTCTCCACCTGCAAAAGAATGAGGTTAAACACTTACCTTACACCATATGCAAAAATTAACTGAAAATGGATCTAAGACTAAAACTATAAAAGTATTAGAAAAAACACTTACGGGGAAGCATTTGATAACAATGAATGTGGCAATGATTTCTTGGATGTAACCCCAGAATCACAGGTAACAAAAGCAAAAATAAATAAATTGTCCTACACCAAAATTTTAAAACTCCAGTACCTCAAGGGACACAACCAAGAGTGCAAAGCCAGCCTATAAAATGGGAGAGAACATTTGCAAACACATATCTGATGTAAGATTGATATCTAGAATATGTAAAGAATCCTACAGCTCAACAACAAAAAAAAACCCAAATAACCCAAATCAAAAATACAAAGGATTGGGACGCCTGGGTGGCTCAGTTGGTTAAGCGGCTGCCTTCGGCTCAGGTCATGATTCCAGCGTCCTGGGATCGAGTCCCACATCGGGCTCCTTGCTTGGCAGGGAGCCTGCTTCTCCCTCTGCCTCTGCCTGTCTCTCTGTCTGCCTGTGCTCACTCTCTCTCTCTCTCTAACTAATAAATAAATAAAAAAAAATACAAAGGATTTATTTTTTTAAAGATTTTATTTATTTATTTGACAGAGAGAGAGAGAGATCACAAGTAGGCAGAGAGGCAGGCAGAGAGAGAGGAGGAAGCAGGCTCCCCGCTGAGCAGAGAGACCAATTCGGGGCTCGATCCCAGGACCCTGAGACCATGACCTAAGCTGAAGGCAGAGGCTTTAACCCACTGAGCCACCCAGGCGCCCCAAATACAAAGGATTTGAGTAGCCATTTCTCCAAAGAAGATAAACAAATGACCAACAAACATATAAAAAGATGCTCAACATCACTAATGATTAGGGAAATATAGGTCAAAAACACAAAGAGATTTCACCTCATGCCTATTAGCATGTCTGCAATCCCAAAATTAGAAAATACTAAGTACTGGAGAGGATGTGGAAATTGAAACCCTTGTGCACTGTGGGTGAGAATGTGAAATGGTATGGGTGCTATGGAAAAGTGTATGACCGCTCCAGAAAAAAAAATTAAAATATAAGATCCAGCAATTCCATCTCTGAGTATCCAAGAGAACTGAAAGCAGGATCTGGAAAAGATATTTTACATCTATGCTAATAGCAACATTATTCACAATAGCCAAAACGTGGAAGCAACCCAAATGTCCACCTGTAGATGAATGGGTGGAAAAATGTAGCCTGTACATACAACGGAATATTATTCAGCCTTAAAAAGGAAGGAAATCCTGTCGCATGCTACCTCATGGAGGAATCTTGAGGACATTTTGCTAATTGAGATAAGTCATCACAAAAAGACAAACACTGGGGCACCTGGGTGGCTCAGTGGGTTAAGCCTCTGCCTTCGGCTCGGGTCATGATCTCAGGGTCCTGGGATCGAGCCCCGAGTCGGGCTCTCTGCTGGGCAGGGAATCTGCTTCCCTTCCTCTCTCTCTGCCTGCCTCTCTGCCTGCTTGTGATCTCTGTCTGTCAAATAAATAAATAAAAATCTTTAAAAAAAAAGACAAATACTGTGTGATTCCACTTTTATGAGGTATCTAGTTTGATCGAACTCAGAAATAGAAGGTCTTCTCTCCCCTAAAATGTAGGTAAGCTTCCCAAGGTTGAGAACATTC
>RCUC01138401.1:0-12287 GCA_003697995.1 Taxidea taxus jeffersonii | reverse complement strand
CGAGGATGTGGAGAAAGGGGAACCCTCCTACACTGTTGGTGGGAATGCAAACTGATGCAACCACTCTGGAAAACAGCATGGAGGTTCCTCAAAAAACTGAAAATAGAGCTACCTTATGACCCAGCAATTGCACTACTGGGTATTTACCCTAAAGATACAAACGTAGTGATCCAAAGGGGCACGTGTACCCGAATGTTTATAGCAGCAATGTCCACAATAGCCAAGTTATGGAAAGAACCTAGATGTCCATCAACAGATGAATGGATAAAGAAGAAGTGGTATATATATACAATGGAATACTATGCAGCCATCAAAAGAAATGAAATCTTACCATTTGCGACGACATGGATGGAACTAGAGCGTATTATGCTTAGCGAAATAAGTCAACTGGAGAAAGACAACTATCACATGATCTCCCTGATATGAGGAAGTGGAGATGCAACGGGGGTGGGAGTTAAGGTGGTAGGAAAAGTAAAAATGAAACAAGATGGGATCGGGAGGGAGACAAACCAAAAGAGACTCTTAATGTCATAAAACAAACTGAGGGGTGTGGGGGGGAGAGGGGTTGGGAGAGGGTGGTGGGGTTACATTATATGTTTAAATAAAGCTTAAAAAAATAAATAAATAAACAAAATCTTAAAAAACAAAAAAAAAATTTTTAAAAAGTAGTTAAAAAAAAAAAAAAGGAAATCATAAAGCAAACCAAAACTAACCTGAATGATGGTACGCAAGAGATCCTCAAGCTAAACTCTAGGTTTTTATAGGCATAGGCATGGATTCAAAAGGTGATCAAATTATTTGTTCAATGCAAGCTTTCTTGAACAGGCTTTAATTAGAATATCCTCTATTTTATAATATTAAAAAAATGGAAACAAGTATATTTGGTTTGAAAATTACAGAATGACTCTGTAATAAGACACCTTGCAACTATTAAAACAATGCTGTCAAACTACACTGATTAAATGGATAGATACCTGTGTCATATGAAGTTTGTTGTTTTTTTTTTAAGCAGGTAAAAATAACATTTCAGAATAACTTTTTAAAAATGTTACATACATTGCATGTGTATGCAAAAGCCTAAATGAATATACACTAACAAGGAGACAGTAAGAAAGTGGGTCATTTCCCACTTTCTTTTTAAAAACCCTCTATGTCTGATATTTTTCTATAGTAAATGTGCATTGTTTGTAAGAGCAGAGAAACAATAATGCCAATGTAGAAGGATTTTTTAAAGCTATTTCCTTTATACTTTGCTGCCAAAGCTCCTCCCAGCTTCGGGGCTCTCCGGAGAGCCTGGCCTTCAAGCCTTCCAGGAGTTTCTCTCTCTGGTGGCTCTGACAACCCGCAAGGCCACCCTCTGGAGGTGATCTGTCAGCGGGAGCAGTTCAGACTTGGTACAGAGCACAACTGTACTCCCAGTTAATCATTCATTTAGACTCAGAGAATCAACTTTTCACAAATGAAGTGTCTGACCTAAGAAGTGAAAGTATATTATTCAGCTGGTATTTTTAATAGTATCAGATCTGTCAAGATTGTCATTGCTGTCAAAGTCACTTATGTCAGAATTATAAAACGAAGCACTGATAATAACATTTGAGAGAAGGAAGCAGATCAGGGCACAGACGAGAACGGGGAGACACTTGGGGCAAGCCCACCAAAAAGCCATCACAGCGCCATACTGAACACTTAGTAATTCACCCTAGCTGGACGGCAAACTAGGACTGAGTTCACTGCTCCCTGCATGGCACCACGCTACGCCCTACAAAGTTAAAAGTCAGCAAGTCATGGCCCCCGAAGGCCATGATCGTTTTTTAATATGCGGTCTATAACACCATAACAGGTTCCTTTCCCCTTATGAAGTGGGGGTGCCCAAAGAAGGGGAAGTTTCTCTCATCTGACAACAAGCTTTGTTTACAGCTGTTTCTTTTTTCTCTTTGCTTCTGAGGCAGTGGAGGAGAGGGATGGAATAGGAGGAAGAAGAAGGCAGAGTGAGAAGATAGCGGGACAAATGAGAGGAAGGGCCAAGAGTCCTGAGGACTAGTGCTGAGCTGGAAAGACAAAGAGCCTGGAAAGAGGACAGAACAACTCAGAAAAAGGGAAAGTGGTACATGTTACCGAATTTCATCTGGTCCCTGCCAGGTCCACAAGCAGGGCAGTGAGGAAAAACAAGGGGAGGTGTCAGGATGCCCTGTCAGAGTGCCCCAGGGCTCCAGCCCTGCAGCTGCTTCTGAGAACGGCATCAGTGGGCCCCTGAGAGGGAAGGACACATGCCTCTGCCTCGGGTGTGCGTTTTCTGGCCTGCCAGTGGAAAATGCACAGGAAAGTCCACATGGAATCTCTCACCTGAGCACCCTTACCTTCCTCGGCTACCCTGGCCGCAGCAAAACCATTTCACAGTCTGATGTGGTGGAGCCCAGCGTCCTGAAAGCAACAGAGAGCTGCCTCCCCCCCCCCCCCAATTAACAATCACATAATCTTTCATACACATTTGCACACGAGCACAGGTATTCTCCTCAGCGGATCCTCCCTCACCTCAGCTGTCCTACACAGGATTCAACTGCTCCACAGGACACGGAGCTTCAGTGCGGGGGCCGAGTCAGGGATGCACTTGGTCTCAGGGAAGCTGCCTGACACACAATCACATCCTTCGTCCCGGGAACCCATGCACTCCACTATTCCCCTCACCCTTGCTTCTTTGAGAAGTAGCAGCTTCCATTTAACAAGCTTTTTATTTGACTATAAACTCTGCTAAACATTAGGGCTAAGGGGATGAGAACAGTCCTTACCCTTGAGGGGTTTACAGTCCATGGGGAAACATAAACATACTTTTAGCAGAGCATGGCAAATCCGTGCTTTTCAAACGTTTTTGCTGTGCCCCTCAGTAACACCCGCAGTGTACACAGCAACCCTATGTACATTTATACACCCACATGTGAAACAGCACTTCCTCTTCTGGACCATTCTGTCCAGTTTTATTTAATCATTTAAATATGGGTCAGGACGACAGCCTGAGCAGTAGGTGGGGTGATGTAGGGGACGAGATGGGGCTCAGTCCAGGATTCAGAGGGCCTTGTGCAGACAAGCTCTGTGCTGAGGTTAAGCAAAGTGGGCTAAGCAAAGAAAGGAGGAAAGGTATTCCAGGCCGAGCAAACATCACAAAGCTGGATGCAAAGCACGCGCAGTGCCCTAGCGGCCCCATCAGCACTGGACATCATCAGAGCATTACTGTGACGCGGGGAGCAACGCGGATGGGGTGTCCAGCAGGTGGGCGCCAGGGGGAGATGGGGCTGGAGTGTCAGGTAAGGTGCTGTAGCTCATGTTGCTAGGCCAGGGCCTTGGCTGAAGGGTTTTAACAGGAACTAATGGATTTGTCTTCCAGAAATCACTCTGTGTGACAACTGTACTCAGGAAAAGCACATACAGAAGAAAAAAAGAACAGTTAGGAGGCTAATGCGACAGTGGAACTGGGTTTCTCCTGCGCTCTGAGGGAAGGCACATAGGGCCCCAGGGATCATGCAGGATGATGGAGAACCAGGAGCACGGCCGGGAGCCACGTGGTTAGACACCAGGAGGCCGGGGCCCCACGCCTAGCGGCCTCCTCTGAGCAGCACCGAGGGCAAGCTGAGGACAGGGGCGGGAGCAGCATAGAAGGCAGGAGGTGGGAGCCGCAGGAGGACCGTGGGTGGACTGCAGGCCTCCGAGGTCAGGCGCCAGGCTAACGGCCAGCTCTGTGCAGACATGGGAGCAGCACTACCCCTCGTGAGGCATATCCTGTGGGCTGGCCCCATGTGCTGCAACAATGTGAGATGCTTCTTGTGCATATTTATGCCGCGTCATATTCAGTCTTTACAACAAAAGAAGCTGTTAGCATCCAATTGTACAACATGAGTCCCAGGCAGGTTATGCCACTATCTACCCAAAGTCACTGGATTGGTCTATAGCAGAGCCAAGATCCAAACCCCCAACTACCTCACAACAAGTCTTGTTTTAAAAGGACTAAATTTTTACAACACAGAACTTAGTCATGGCCCTTGTAAAAGCAAACACAAGCTCCCATGTAGTCGTACTTGACACAGGGAGAGAGACAGTAAGGGAGAACTTCCTTGCAATGAAAATGGCAAGGAGGAAAACTCAACAGAGCATGCTGGCCCTAAAGGAGGATGGTTTGGGACGTGAGGGAGCAAAGCTGGTTTAGAGAAAGCATCTGGAGGTGAGGCAAGGGGCCCAGGGGACATGTCACCCTCGAGGCTGGAGGGGGGCAGGGGAGCTGCCTAGATGCTTTGTGCTAAATGACCGTTTAACAAGTCTTTTTCTTACTCTCCATGGTTTCCCTCGAAGCCCACTCACTTGAAGCAGGGTTTTGAGCGCCACTGTCTCAATTACAGAACCGTGTTTTTACAGTATGAATTATTTTTGTTTGCAGACCTGAAGGCCCCAGGTATAACCCACCCCCCACATGCTTGGATATGCTCTCTGCTCCCCCACTGCCCTGCACAAGGGGAATGGTCTCTCAGTTTCTTCTCCTTCTACAGCATCTGGAAGCAAACATTGTTCTGAGGTTTTCTAAAATATGTTACTTTGCAGAGAAACAGATGGAGTGAAAATAACAAAGAATCATCCCAATGAAAGCTGTCCCCGATATTCTGTGCAATGTAAATCCAAGACCCTGGACTTCTGTATTCAGAGGCTCTATAATGCCTAGTGATCACTTTTGTTCCACTGAGGACTAATCCATCTTTACTGATTTTATTCTAGAAATAACCACCTTTTGATTGTCTCACCTGATTTTAATATTCAGCATGGACTTATGGACTTATCTGATAGCTTTCTCATTTATGTGTCTGTGGTCATCTTGTTTGCTGGTATGAGCCCAGCACAGTAGACATTCACAAATACCTGTGGAACGCAAGGATGCTCTCTTTGGACCCAGGACCCTGAAGACCACCTCTTCATAGGAGTATCATATAATAACAGAATCTGCCAAGCTAAGTGCTAGAAGCAGAGATCAGTCCCATGACTTCAGCCTCATTATTGCCACACCCCAATAAATGAACCAATAGACTTTCCTAAAATAAGTGTTTAAAAAGAAAAATCCACAGACTAAAGATTTGTATTTGTTTCTAAATCAATGATCTAGAAGCTCTAGAAGGCTAAACACTAGTAGTTTGGATCTATCCAAATTCCAACAGCTCCTAGACTATGGCCCTGAAAGAAAACATGACAAAAAAGAGTGTGTGATTACCGGTTCACCCTTGGCGCTATCTACAGGGAGAATTAGATTGCCAACATTTGCACGAGCACATATGCGCCTTAGCTGATTTGCGGGAAGCCAAAACATAAAGCAGGGATCTGCAGTGTTCCTAGAAATGTCTATATTTAGACAGAGACAAGGTCAGATGATTCAGGCAAACTCTACAGCTAGCTATTAATGAGCTTTTTTAGGTTGAATGAAAGAGACAGGACTAATATCCTCCCTCACACACTTGTATCCATTGTCTTCACATTGCTGAATTCTTGTGCTCCAGTCTTTAGACAGTGTTAGCCATCTATCTTTTTTTTTTTCATGCACAAATATGGAAGCAGTAAACAGAATGTAAATCCTTGATATAAAGCATTCATGCCTGGGTGAGGCCTTAACAAAAGGAAAAGAGGTACAGGGAAGAGAGGCCCTGATGACATCTGTTGCTGTTGTTGCCAGGAGGAATCCCGTTATGATAGATTCTGACATCAGTTTCATTAAACTGCTACCTTTGTACTATATAGACAATAAAAAAAAATGGGCTCCTACTTCCTGCTTTCATATGGAAATGCATTAGGACAAGGGCCAAGGGAAAACTGCTAGAAAAAAAAAAATTAATGCACTGTCTTCCACAAGTAAATAGTTTTCTGAGTCTGTGGCTTCCCCCCACCACTAGCCAGTCAACTTCTATTGTAGGTGAACCATTCAGGCTGCACAGAGAGAGACCGAGGATGGCTAGGCTTCTTGTATTTCTTTCCAAATGCTTTTTTGTTTGTCTGTTTTCTATAGTACCTCTTCTTTCCTCTACTAGCAATGATTACTGAAAGTTGACTATAATTTTAAGTTCTAATTATTATTTTATAGTCCTTTAAAAATGCATTAAGGGGCATTTTATACAGTGCAGAAACAGTTCATCCTAATCTAATTATCTGAAAGCTTTTTAAAATGTTTTTTAGAAAACAGATCCAAATGTGACTAATTACTTGTTCAGTATAAGCAAAGCAATGTTTTTGGCAGGGGATTTGTAATTCACTCCAGTTAAATAATTAGTAAAAATATATTTAACAATGAATTAACACAAATGCATTATATAGGCAGTTATGATTGAAAGCAGTACTAAAAATTATGTAAGACAACTAAATTTTAATATGGAACATCAAATTACACATCAATTGCCACCTTTCAGACCTATTTCTCATAAAGTAATTTCGAATGCACTATAAAAAAAATCCAACATAAAACTGTAACCCATTACCCCAAATTAATGCAACTACAACATTTTCTGCTAGAGACTTCGTCTGTGGCTTTTTGTCTTTTGTTTGACATGTGCTGCCAGTGTTAATAAAAAGGAAGCACCTTTAAAAATCAGCAACAGTAGAAATTGAACCGTCTGAGAGGAAAATACATGCCACTGATTTCTAGTCAAGTGTATAACTTGTAGTCATTAAAATACGTAGTCAAGTAAGGGTTTTGTTACAGGCTTTGGTTGATTTTCCAGATTTTCCACAGCAGGTGGGTGTTTCATCTTAATAGGTCAACTGTCCACAGAAGGCCAGCAAATCTTGCATAGCCAGCACAGCCTAGAAGGGCAGGAGGCTATTTTAGGAAAGAAGCATCCTGTTCTTTGATTTATGCCATTAGCGCAGCAAATAACTAAATTTAACGACCATAACTGATTTACCATAGGAGTGCCATATGATTCCTGCCCTTTGCCTGGAATCAACTGAGACCTACATCAGTCTTCTAATCAGTCTTTCTAGAAAATAACCTCCCAGATTGTCAAGACTATCCTTGGGTTTCAGTTCACTGATCTTATTTTCAATATAACAAATTTAGTTAGTGACTTCCAGTGTTATGGAATTTAATTGTATTTCCACTGCAGCCCAGATAAAGGGTTTCTTCCAGTACCCTGAAGACAACTACCTTACTTGAAATTAGACCACAGAAAAGTCACACATAAATCCTGATCTGACCAATCTTACCTTCTCTGCATCGATGACACCAGTGGTTCTCAACCAGGGATGATATGCCCACAAGGGGATACTTTGCAATGTTTACGGGGACATTTTTTAATTGTCATGGTTGTGGGGTGAGTGCTGCTTTCATCTAGGGAGTATAAAGCAGGAATGTGGTGGAACATCCTACTGCACAAAGGCCAGCCCCCTGCAACAAGGACCTAGCCAGCCCTAACTCCAGCTAAAGCTGGAAAGCCTGAACTATAGAGATTAAAGGGTTACTACCTATACCTGGGCAATATCAGAAAACCTGTGCCATAATTATAAAAAGGATGACTTCCAACACTCCTTCTTTTATTGATCGATATGCAGAGTACCCAGTTATAGCCTTGCTTTTTGAGAAAGGATTGCTCAGCCTGCTGGAAAAAAGTGCTTTACAGAGTCTTATGTTCATTTTCATAGTTAATATTCATATCCTTAAAAAAAAAAAAGACCAAATCAGGGGCACCTGGATGGCTCAGTCAGTTGAGCATCCAACTCTCGGTATCAGCTCAGGTCTTAATCTTACAGTTTTGAATTCAAGCCTCGCATTTAAAACAAAAACAAAACCCTCAAATCACGTCCCAGGAAAAACTCCCAGGAAAACTTTCTGTTCTTTCAGGAATGCAATTACATTTAGATTCTCCATAAATTCATGTAAAATTGTAATCATTTTACATATCATTGTTTGCATGCTTTTTTTTTTTTTTCAACAAGTTGGCAATAACACAGAGACAAACCACAGAATTTATCAAACAGATACACATGGCATTCTGGGTGGCCTGAAAGCCACCAAGCCGTACTTCAGACTCTTGCAAACAGCATTTACTGGGAAACGTGGCTTCACTGGAGAGCCCACGGTACACACTAATGGGGACAACACAGCCCCCTCTGGGCCATGCACAAACAGTCCCATTACCAGACCCTTCTCTGATCTTCTCCTCAACAGGCAGAACAGGGCAGTCCTTTTTCTCAGGAAAAACAAATCAAGCTCCAGAGTGTTTTATATATATTTCCATTAAGCACCTAAATTATTTCTAAAGGCTTAGAAATATTTATCTTGCTGCCAAAATGATGAATGTCAGCAACTAGGGCACTTTATTTTCTAAGATTTCTTGAGTCATTTTGAGGCTTTGCTTTAGTACTGTGGGTCAACACTCTGTAATGTTTGGTCTTGTTCTGATTTCCTCTACTGCAGTCAAGAGAATGGGTTATCTTGGACGTTCTGTGCAGGAAGGAACCTATGAATACACAAAGATCAGAGCCATCAACCACCTGAAAATTCATTTCAATGTGAATTAATGTTTCAAAGAAGAAAGAGTAACTGAGTTGATGAAATGCAAATTGCAGCCACATAGACTATAACCTTAATTTTCCCATACATTGAATTCTTTTGACCATGTATAATATCAAAATCCTCAGAAATTCCAATATTTCTAAATTAAATCTCTGAGACTGCCTCCCCACACAAACTGCATAAAAATTCTTTGCTGGATGATGTGTGGGGGCACGATCTTGATTTTTGCTTTCAGATAAGAAAATTGTTTTAACTTTTTTTTTTTTAGTCATTGGGAACTACAAAGGTAGATTCCCACATCACATCTTAATCCTCATTAATTAATTAATTCCCACATCATAAAAATCCTGATTAATCATTTAAAGGTAAAAAATGGAAGTAAATACTTATATTAATTCCAATATTTATATAACCTAGGGTTGAGGAAGGACTTCACGGACACTAAACTAAACGCAGAAAGCATGAACAAACCATTTTATTACATTTAAACACAATCTTTCTATTCAGTGAAACAACAAAAGTAAGCAGAATAACAAATTAGAGGAACAGTAAAACAAATAGGGCAACATATATAAAAGACAAAGGGTTAAATACTTATGGAGCCCCTAGAAATAAAAAAAGACAAAGATAAATGGTTGAAGAGAAAAATAAACAAAAACATGAATATTGCTGTTTGTGGAAATATAATTCATACATATACACGAAAAGATGTCCAGCTCACCAGTACTCAGTGAAACAAATGAACACAGAGGAAAGATAGGTATTGCCTGCTTATTAGATTGGTGTCCATTCCCAGTGTGGTGACACTCAGGGAAGGCGATGCTGTGGGGAACCGGCAGCATCCTAATTACCAGCAGACCTATAAATTGGTAAAGCCTCTAGGGAAGCGATTTGACTACATTATGAAAAGATCTAAAAATCTAATTTCCTTTGACTCAGCAATTCCACTTCCAGGGTTTACTCAAAAGAAACAATACAGAGGCACCTGGCTGGTTCGGTCAGAAGGGCAAGTAACTCTTGATTTTGAGGTTGTGAGTTCAAGCCCCATGTTGGGTGTAGAGGTTAATTAAATAAAAAAAACTTTAAAAAAAGAAACAATATGGAAGGTTCATGAAGATGTATGTATTAATTGCACTGTTTATAGTTCTATTTTAACTGAACACCCCGGGGGCCGAGTCTCTGCTTCTACATGTATGTCTGGCAATCGGCCCTCATTTGGATAACTGCCAGAGCTCCCTAAATAGCATCTCATTGCTTTCCAGTACATTCTCCACCTGGCAATCAAAATGAGACTTTAAAAACACACATGAGGGGTGCCTGGGTGGCTCAGTGGGTTAAAGCCTCTGCCTTCGGCTCAGGTCATGATCTCAGGGTCCTGGGATCCAGCCCCGCATCGGGCTCTCTGCTCAGTGGGGAGCCTGCTTCCTCCTCTCTCTCTGCCTACTTGTGATCTCTCTCTCTCTGTCAAATAAATAAATAAATAAACCTTAAAAAAATAAAAATAAAAACACACATGAGGTTACTTTACAACCCTCATAAAAGCCTCCAGTGGCCTCCCACTGCTAAGTTCCAACTCCTTACTGCTTGCAAGAGCTGTGGCTCTTCTGACCGCTGATGACCATGCTAGCCTCCTCTCCCCATGCTCCCTCAGACACTCTGAAGTCCCTCCAGGGATGGTCTCTGGGCTTGCTGCTGTTTCCTCTCCTAGAGCAGGGTCCCTACACCAGCCCACCCCATAGCTAACTTAGAGACCTCAGGCATACTCTTCAGGTTCAGCTCAGCAGGCCCTTCCTCAGGGCAAACCTCTCCTGCCTCTCCCACATTTGAGTCGGATGTAGCTGCCACAGCACCCTGCTCTTACCCAATAACGGCCCTGAACCCACTCTATTGGGACTGTGGGCCACTTAGTTCGTGGGTACCTCTGGGCACCACTATCAGTGCTTGGCCTTTTCTGAGGACACAAGAGTCAGCATTCACAGCAGCTCTCTCCTTCATTCGCGGACCACAACCCCAACATCTCTTCAACACAGGCTCAACTCTTTCACAATACATACATATACCTGGGCATATCTGCCCAAGACAGACCTACTGGAGCTGCACATTTTTAGACCATTTTTGTGGTTCTTGGGCCCTCATTAGTTCCCCTTTAAGCAGTATCAGATGTGGTGTTAGTTGTTTTGGAAACAGAGATCCTACATAGTTTCTTTTATTCTTTTTTCTAGGACAAACTATTCATCATATGAATAGAGCACAGCATATGAAGACAGCTTTCTCAAACCAAGAAAAGAATTTAAAAACCAGTTCCTTCATTCCCAATCCTTTGGTAATAATCAAAGATGGAAAGCAACCTAGATGTCCCTCAAGAGGGAACTAGTTAAATAAACTATACACAATATAGTGTAGTACTGCATGGCTGTAAGCGTGAGACTCTCTTCACATACTGACTTGGACAACATCAGGAAGTAGCATGAGGTAGAAAAAGCGAGGGGTTCCTGGGTGGCTCTGTGGGTTGGGCCTCTGCCTTCGACTCAGGTCATGATCTCAGGGTCCTGGGATCGAGCCCTGCATCAGGCTCTCTGCTTAGTGGGGAGCTTGCTTCCTCCTCTCTCTCTGCCTCTCTCCCTACTTGTGATCTGTCAAATGAATAAATAAAATTAAAAAAAAAAAATCGAAGTAATGACTGATACTATAATTCATTGCTGTGTCTAAAAAGGGGAGGCTTTATGCATCAGTTAGGTCTGGGAGAACATACTTACAAGGAGGGAAACTGAGGGGCAGGGGCCAGGATGGAGAGACTTGTCCCTGGATGACCTTCTTGTTCAGCCCTGTTAGTGTGCTACACACTTCCATGACAGCTTACTATGGATTCCCCTTTAACTAAGTACATACAAATGTTTGACAAAACTCTTCACATGGGAAGCACAAAGGCTGATACTAATATACCCCTCCCCCTCCCACATACAAAAAAATCCTTACAACTTCCGGTGCTCTGGACCAGGCTGCCAAAGGCAGCAGTGGCACCATCGTCCCTGCCAGGTAATTAAAGTATGTCTCAGAGGAGGGCTTCGGCCTTCTCTCTTGGGTCTGTTCTGCAACTCTAAGGCCTTCATCCCAGAACGTCCTGAGCAGCAGCCACTATAAAATACTTCCCCAACTAGCAATACTTAAGTACATTCCATTTCCTTGGAGGCAATGTGAACCTAGTAAGATTTCTTCCCAGAAAGTAGTGCTGAGATCAACCTTAAAGGAAAAGTAGAACTATGAATCTGCACAGCCAAATAGCACTAACTACAAATTCTGATTTTGTGGCTCCTAGTACCATAAAACAATGGATGGATCAAGGGAAAACAAAAGGAAGAAACAAGAGGGAGGGAAAAAAGCCTTCATTCCAATGGGCTTTTCCTTTGACTTGGGACAGCCAACAGGGCAGGACAAACAGGGTGGGCCAAATTCCCTGGGAATCAGTACTACGGTATAGATTCTGTCTACAACTATTAAGTTGTGAGTCATACCTCAGAGTAGTCTTTCCTACAACTTAAAGGTATGTGTAAGTAACTACTATGCTCTAGATCTCCTATTTTTTTTTATTTAAGCTTTATTTAAACATATAATGTAACCCCACCACCCTCTCCCAACCCCTCTCCCCCCCACACCCCTCAGTTTGTTTTATGACATTAAGAGTCTCTTTTGGTTTGTCTCCCTCCCGATCCCATCTTGTTTCATTTTTACTTTTCCTACCACCTTAACTCCCACCCCC
>RCUC01138400.1:0-50097 GCA_003697995.1 Taxidea taxus jeffersonii | reverse complement strand
TAGGGAGACATCATTATAGAAAGTCTCTCAGACTCCAAAACTATTGCCCTATACCCACAGGCACTAGAGACTGCGAGCCCCACACACTCCGCACACAATGTTTTAGGTGCCCGCCTTCTTCCTCCAGCTCCAACGGAAACTTAATCGCTGGATGATGACCCTTTAAGAGGCGGGCACCGAGGGGCGGGGCTCAGATTACGTCCTGCCCGGGGAGCGCAAACTGGGCGGGTCTGAATCACATTGCGCCTGCGCGGTGTCCTCGTGGTTCCGGGTCTCGTTTTGGTTCTCCGAGCTGTTTGCAAAGAAACGGAGGCTCCGAGCCCGAGCAACCTCCAGAAACCCACAGGAAGCCTGTTTCCCTTCCTTGACCCTGCTGTGAAACTCTGGCCTCGGGTCATCGGCAGTTTCTTTGAAACCCTTGCAGAGTCAGGTGTGAAGGTCGTGCCGCCGTGGCTGCGTTGGCGCCGGGATTTGCACACCAGCTGAAGTCAGCTCTGAGCCCTGCGAGGCTTTGTGGAGTCAAGATGACTCACTCTTTGGTTTGTCCAGAGACAGTGAGCAGGTGAGAACCTGGGGATGGGGCAGCGGCGGGCGTGGCCCTTGAGTCCCGCGTTGACCGGGCTGGGTCCGCGGCGGGAAGCTGGAGGGGTGAGGAGGGGGCGGGCCCTCTGGTGAGCGGGGCCTCGGCGCAGCATTCACTTCCTCTTCTCTCCCGTATTCTGGTGCCTCCAGGGTGAGTTCAGTGCTGAATCGCAACACCCGGCAGTTTGGAAAGAAGCATCTGTTCGACCAGAATGAGGAGACGTGCTGGAACTCCGACCAGGTGAGGCACCTCTTCCTGGGCCCTCCATCCCTCCCGTGAATCAGATTCAAGGGTCCAGAGTGCCTTGAGAACTAAGGAGCACTCCCGCTAGGAAGTCATGCTGGCCATGGCCATGGAGGGAAGGTGTGCCAACGCCACCCCCTCCCCCCCAACCACCATAGACTCTGTGAATTGGACAGTAATAGCAGGGCTCTGAGCAAGTGATTGTGAGCCTCAGTTTCCCTGTCTGCTTTCAGGGCCCCTCCCAGTGGGTGATACTAGAGTTTCCCCAGCGCATCCGTGTCTCCCAGCTGCAGATCCAGTTCCAGGGGGGCTTCTCCAGTCGCCGGGGCCACCTGGAAGGTACTGGAGGGCTCTGGAAGGTGGGGGTTTGGGAGGGACACCCCAGCCTCACAGCCTACCCCTTTCTCTGCTGCAGGTTCACAGGGAAGTGAGGCTCTTAGCAAGATTGTGGACTTCTACCCCGAGGACAACAACTCCCTTCAGATATCCTGCCTGGGCCTCTGGGGTAGCAAGGTGGGGGGATGGAAGGTGGTTTGTGCCTCTGAAAGCTGTGGACCCTGGTGTATGATCTTGAGTAAGTGGGCTCTGGGCCTCCATTGCTTCATCTGTAAAATGAGCTGGTGGTACCCTGTTCTGTGTGAGAGCTTCAGAGGGGCTCAGAGTATGCTGGGTCATGCAAAACATTGGTCATATCTAAGCTGGGCTTGGCAGATGAGAAATGATGAGCTACCTATCTCCCTTGACTGCTTGTGCTCACATCTTCCCTGTGCCAGCTGCCGAGGTGGACCAGCTGAAGGTGACCCTTGAGGATGCCACTGACTTTTTTGGCCGAATTGTCATCTACCACCTGCGGGTGCTGGGAGAGAGGGTGTGAGACCCCTGGCTAGCTGACTCCTCCAGGAGGCCCCTGGGAAAGCACAGTAAAGCCCTTCAAGTTACGCACACAGAAGGTTTATTGGTTCCTCTTGAGAAGGATCCCCTCCCACTGTCTGTCCAGGAGCTGCCTTTGAAGCCAGTTCTGGGTTTCCCCAGCTCTGGGTCAACTATTTTGTTCCCTGAGTATCTGAGTCCCCAGCAGGCAGTCTTCACTCAGGATCTGCGGGTACCAGGTTGCTCTGGAAGAGTTTGAGGATGTGGTTCTCGATAACCTGTTGCACTGGAAACAGGACAGGGGAGATGTGGGCCATGAGTCCAATGGAGGCTGGAGAGGCACCAGCCAAATTATACACTTTCCTGGGGGATGAGCTGGGTTTTCTCACCGTGAGAACTGCACCTGCCTCTCGGGGGACAAACAGGGATCTCCAATCCCTGGGACATGGATGGAGGATCTACTTCATATATGGGGAAATCCACACTCTTCACAGAGTACAGCTGGGAAAACCGAGGCACCCAAGCCAGGAAACTCAACTTCCCCATGGTTTGTAGAAATGCACTTTGGGAGGCTTTTTAGGGTCATAAAAATAATCTTTACCAAACAAAATTGGTGACTTGTGACTTTTACTAAAGGATGAGAAGGACCACAAGGAATGATTTCTGTCCCAAATGGGATAAATCTCAAAGGAATCCCTCCATGACCCCAAGGGGTTGGTTCTGGTAGGATCTCTCCAGTTTGGAGATGGGGAAGTTGAAGGGGGAAGTAGAAAATCAAACTGGGGTCTGCCTGTGGTCCTGCTCACACCCACCTCCTACCATGGAGAGGGCTGGCCTCAGTGAGCCTGTGCCCTGTGGCCCAGCCCCTCCTTGGTATTCTCATCCTGCCAGGCCTCTGCATGTACTGTTCCTCCAGCCTGGACACCATCTTCCCTCCTGTCTGGCCTCCAGGCAGCCCTCCCTGCCTCCCACCTATCATGGGGCTGGGCCAGGGCTTCCTGTGGGCCTCCCAGCACCTGTGTGTATCCCATGATGAACCCAGTCGCTGACCCACATCGGCCTCTTGCACTTGCCCAGGCCAGGTACACAGTGGTGCTAGATGTTTGCTAACATGAATGCTCTCACTGCTGTCTTGGATCTGACATATCCAAGAGGGATGTCCTGTGTACCCCTCTATGGTTACCCTGCCTACAGCACGCTGTTACCGCCCCATGTCTCAGGCTGACCTTTCCGATATCCTAGGGCCACGGCAAGATCCATTGGGGTATAGCCAGAGTCAGCCTCAGTGGTGAGATCAGCTCCTCGGGCTGCAAAGCAAAGCAGGTGCTACGGGAAGGGGGGTTACTGGGAGCCCAGAATGGGGCATGGCGACTTGGGAGGTCCAGGGATCCCTCACAGTACAGCCACACAGGCCTGCTGTTTGCCCATGTGGGCCTGGATGAGAACCTGGGCTCTCCAAAGAATGTGGACAACAGCATCTCCACCTCCAGGGTCCCTGAGACACGGAGGGTACAGGTGTTCAACCTGGTCAGCCAGACCCCCATACTATCCCACCATCTCCTGTTCCCAAATCAGTCCTCTGGGAAAAGTAGATTGTGACCACCCATCCCAAGAGCTGTTTGATCAGCTTGGACTCCCTCCCTGGCCCTCAGGATTCCTGTGGGGCCAGCTGTTACTCCCACTTACCCAGCAAGGCTTCTACGCACTTCACGTGGTTCCCACGCACGGCGTACAGCAGTGGTGTCCCTCCATTCTGTCAAGGGCAAGGGCAACCAACATTCTGTCTTTTCCAGTTTCTCACAACACCCCCAACCCTCTAATGTGGTTCCTCCTCTTACTCATCACCTGGTCTAATTCCTCCCTTTGGGTCTCAGATACCCCTTCTTCCAGGAAGCCCTCCTTGACTTCCCTTGGCTATACAGTCTACCTCTGGGCTCTTTGAGTTGCCTGTGTGTCTGTTATTACAGTGTTATTCACTGAAATTAAGCTGACTGATCATGTGTCGTCTTCCCTCCCTCAAAACTAGGAGCTCTGCGAGGTCACGGATGGGTCTGTCTTGTGTTCTGAACACCTAGAACAGGCCTGGTACCCTACAAGGTACCCAGGGCTGGTGGGTGGTGCCTCACCCAGTCGTAGATGTTGATGTCCACATCACGCTCGAGCAGCAGCCCTACGATGTCTGTGTAGCCGCCCATGCTGGCCAGTGACAGGGCACTTTCCCGCTCCTTGGCCAGGATGTGGGGGTCAGCACCCTGCAGTGGTGGTGGCGGGGAGCAGAGGGAGTGGTGATGGGATGGGTGGGGGCATGCCCTGGAATCCTGGGGTACCTATCGCAGCCCCATCTTACAGACGGGGCACCAGCAGACTCAGACCCCAGCCCACCCTCCAGTCTCTGGGAAGCCCTGAGCTGGGCTGGGACGCACCCACTCGAGCAAGAAGCGGACAGTCTCGATTTCTCCAAAGGCGGAGGCCCAGATGAGGGGGGTGAAGCCATGCTCGTCCGGCTTGTTGATGAGGTTGTCGCCTGGCAGGAGGGGGGTGGTACCACTGGGATGCACCCCTGCCCACTCTCCCCAGTGTGGCGGGAACAGGGACAGGGCGGGTGGCTGGGGTCAGATGGGAGCGGGAGTTACACATGTGGACACTCAGGTCCTTTCAGTACCCACATGCCTACCCCAGCACGTGTGGTCAAGACAGGTATAGACACACCAGCGGATTCATGTGGACACACACCTTTCCTCAGATGTTCCTTCAGCTGGCTCAGCTCCCCCTGGGCTGCGAGCTGGTGAATGGACAGGGCTAGGGGCCAGAGAGAGGCAGAGTCCTCACCCGTCCCGTCCCCATTCCGTGCCTCCATTTTCCCCACCCGAGGTTGCTCCCCTCAGCCCCCACAATTCCTACTACTTAGGGAGGCTGGGGGACTAGAGGCCCACTTACAGTCCAGGGTGGCCGGCAGGGCAGAAACCTCATTCCCCCGCTGCCGGTTGGTGAGGGTTGTGGAATGCTTCAGGGAGCTGCTGCCTGGAACAGAGAGGAAGGGCCTCAGTTTCCCCTCAATATGTCTCTGGGGCTTCAGACAAACCCTTAGGGGCCTGGAGCTACCAAAGACAATGCCTCACACCATTGTTCACTCACTCTGCCCTCCTGGATACCCAGATGAGCCTTTCTTCTCTTCATCTGGTGATGTTCTGGGCAGACGAGACAGACCCTCAAGGAGGGGACAGAATAGAGAAATAAGTGTTCAGGAGCTATGAAAAACAAGTAGAAGAGAGCAGAAAGAAGGGGGAGCAGGAGGTGAGTTCCTTTTAGACAAGGTGGTCAGAGAAGGCCACTCTGAGGAGGGGATACTAACGGAGAGCTTGCTTGGTCAGTTGAAGGAACCAGCGCTGGGAAGAGGCGTGAGAAGCAGGGACCAAGGCCCCAGGAGGTACTGAATTCGATTCCAGCCCAAAGAAGTCCTTGGGTCCTTTACAGGGTCAACAGAATCACCATCTGACCCAGCAATTCCACGTCTAGGTATCTACCCCAAAGAGTTGAAATCAATGGCTCACACAAAAACTTGCATACCAATGTGTAAAGCAACAGTAGTCACGATCGCCAAAAGAGGAACAACCCTAGTGTCCATCAGTGGGTGAACGGATAAACAGAATGTGCTCTGGAACCGACTGTTATCAGGTCAGAAAAAGGAATGAAGCACTGACATGCTGTAATGTGAAGGAACCCCGAAAACCATCATGCTGAGGGCTGCCTAGCTGGCTCGGTTGGAGGAGCACATGACTCGATCTCGGGCTCATGGGTTCAAGCCCCAGGTAGAGATTAGATAAACAACACTTAAAATCAAAAAACCATCACGCTGAGCAAAAGAAGCGAGACACAAAAGACATGTTGTATGATTCATTTATATGAAATGTCCAGAACAGGCAAGTCCCTAGAGACAAAGTAGATTAGTGGTTGACAGAGGTAGGGGAGGAGGGATGGAGGGTGACTACTAATGGTAACAGGGTTTCCTTTTGGGGTGATGGAAATGGTCTGTAACAAGAGACAGAAGTGGGGGTTACCCACATTGTGAATGTACTTACTAGCACTGAATTGTATGCAAATCTGCTTAAAATATTTTAGTATATGTGCTGCCGAAGCGAGCACAAGTCTGCTTAAAATAGTAACTTTTATGTTACCTGGATTTAAGCATCATATATACATATATTCGTGTGTGTGTCTATATACGTATAAAAGTAACCTCTCACTGGGTGGAGAGGGAAGACACATGCTAGGTAGAGAAATACAAAGACAGAGGTCCATGTGGGGCCTGACATTCCATTGTCCTTGCATCCCAGAGGCAGAAGGAGTCCAGGGGAAATATCCCACCTACCCTGAGGTGAGGAGGCACCAGCATCCGGTTCTGGATTCCCAGGCTCCAGAGTGCAGGGGAAAAGACTGAGCACCACAGTGTCTGAGCCATCGGGGGCCTCATCTCCAGGATCTTCAGGGTCCCCAAATTCTGGGATAGGGAGCTGCTGGGTTACACTGAGGTCTTCTGCAGGCTGGGTGGGCTCCATGGGGGAAGCTGGTAGAAGTGCCAAAAGGGGAGAGAATAATAATTATCAACAACTCCTACTGAGTAGGCACCAACAGCATACCCAACCTTGCACAGCAAGGGTGGCTAAACTCCTTTCAGGCCCACTCCTCCATCCCCACAACCAGGACACATATAACATGCTTAACTTAAAATGGGGTCAATTCTCTGGGTCCAAATCCCTCCACTTACAGGCCAGGGCATATGATTTAACTTCTCTGAGCCTCAGTTTCCTCAATAAAATAGGGAAGTGATGTCAAAATCATGCTTCTAAACAGCTAAGCTGGGGGCCTGACACACGGGCAGACCTTAATAAACATTCCCTGTAGTTATTTGGGGGGGAGTCCCCGGAACGAGTGAGTGTTCAACAAAGATGTGATTGGTCCCATCCCCACCGGCCCCTCCCAAACAGATCCAAGTGGTCCACTCACCTCTAACGAGCCTCCTCTGTCACCCCACGCCGCAAGCCCGGGTCCCCCAAAACTTGGGGGCCCAATTCACAAACTTTTCTCCTCCAACTGTTACAGGAGGGAGCAAGCTGGAGCCTGGATCCTCAGCGTCCCCGTTCCTTCTGCCGGGACAAGGAGCAACTTGATACACGACCGCTACCCCCACCCCAGAGTTCCCCCACTGCGCCTGCGCACCCTGCCTCCCCAAAAGTGCCTAAAGGCGAGAGCAGAAGCTGCTTCTGGCCCTTTAAGGCTTAAGGGAGGGGCGTGGTTTCCGCTGGGGCCCGAGCAGTGCTGTTGCGCTTGCGCGTTCTTGCCGGGGCAACTCCGGAGGGAGCCGGGCCGGGTCAAGAGGGATGGGTGGAGCCTCAGAGGGCTCCGAGGATTTCATTGCGCCTGTCTTCCGTCACTCTCTCCCAGCTCCAGGTTTTTCCAGAGCGCGCCGCTAGGCTCCAGTTGAGGCCGGATGGGTGGGGCTTTCTCCAGTCGGAAGGCGGTGGGCGGGAAGCAGTCGGGGTGTCAGGGATTTAAAGGGGCGACACACTGTTGCACCCGTCCACAACAATGCTCTCTTTGCGTCCGGGAGGCTTACGAGTATTTCTAAGAATCTGATGGCAGCAGAAGGGTACAGAAAGACCATTTATACAGCCCGAAGTGGGCAATGTCTGGAGCGTTTCCCCAATCCGTCTGCCCCCGGAAAAGGGAGTTCGGGAAGGGAGGGCACCCTTGCCCCTCCTTGTCTGGGTGTCCCTTCTGGAGCTTCAGGGGGTCTCCACCCCTTCCTCACCCGCCCACCGGTGTGCCTCCTTCCCCAGTCTCTCACTCACGGCTTTTTTTCCAGCCTGGCTACAAGGAGGAGTGGGGAAGGCGGGCCAATTGACACCGGAACTAGAATGGCGTAGGGTTTGGTTTCACGGGGGGAGGTTTAGGTAGCCTTCCCCAGCGCCGGACTTCCGCTTCCGGTCTTCCGAACGGTCCGCGGTAGCTATGGAGGAACCGGAGATGCAGCTCAAGGGAAAGAAAGGTGGTGCGGAGCCCTGGGCTGGATGGCAGAGGGAAGAAGGGGGGCAATGGCTTGGGGGGAGCATGCGGGGGAACTGATTGAACTACCATTGAACTCTGGCTTGGCCGATGGCTAGTTTTAAAACCTTTAGAAAGTCTCCGTGCCTCGGTTTTGTCATCTGTGAAATGGGGTGTATAGTAGTCTCTCCCGGGCCCCCGTAGGTTTGTTGTGAGAATTCAATGACCTGGTATTTGTAGTGCATTGGAAGAACGCCTGGGACTTGGCAGTCGTGCGTATTATTCCCTAATGTATTTACCCTTTTGTCTAGGTTAACATTAAAATATTTGTGAGCGGGGCGCCTGAGTGGCTCAGTGGGTTAAAGCCTCTGCTTTCGGCTCAGGTCATGATCCCAGGGTCCTGGGATCGAGCCCCTCATTGTGCTCTCTGCTCAACAGGGAGTCTGCTTCCTCCTCTCTGCCTCCTTCTCTGCCTAGTTGTGATCTCTGTCTCTCAAATAAATAAATTAAAAAAAATTTGTGAGCCACGTGTTTACAAATTACAAAGTGCCAAAAACGATTTTTTTTTTCAAAAACGATTTTTTTTGAAGATTTTATTTATTTATTTGCCAGAGAGAGAGATCACAAGCAGGAAGAGAGGTAGGCAGAGAGAGAAGGGGAAGCAGGCTCCCTGCTGAGCAGAGACCCTGATGCGGGGCTGGAACCCAGTACCCTGAGATCATGACGTGAGCCAAAGGCAGAGGTTTTAACCCACTTTAACTGAGGCTTTAACTGAGCCACCCAGGCGCCCCCCAAAAACGATTTTTAAGTCACAAAGGTTTTTGTTATTTTCTTACACAGTTTAAAAAAATATTTATTTATTTATTTGACAGAGAGATCACAAGTGGGCAGAGAGGTAGGCAGAGAGAAAGGGAAGCAGGCTCCCCGCTGAGCAGATTCGGGCTTGGATCCCAGGATTCTGAGATCATGACCCCAGCCAAAGGCAGAGGCTTACCCCCACTGAACCACCCAGGCGCCCCTACACATGTTTTTTTCCAATTAATTATTTAGAAGGCACAAGTACATCTCATTTGCAACAACGTGGAAGGGTAACCTGTTCTGCTCATTTTCAAAATGAGACCAGGAAGATGAGAGTACATACAGTTTGGAGATGGCAGGATGGGCTGTGCCCTTCTGAGGGTGCAGTAGTGAGCTAGGGGGACTGGCACTAGCCAGACTCATGCAGAGCCTTCCTTGACTTCTCCCCCCCACCCCCACCACCACACACACCAGGGTTCTCTCTTATCCACCGCACTATGCTGGGCAATAGCAAGGGGTCCATCTCTGTAACAAACCTCAAGGTGAGTGCTGTTATCACTCCATTTTACAGAAGAAGAAACTGAGGCTCAGAGAAGCCCCTGCCCTCCAGAGTCCAAGCTTTGATTTTTTTTTTTTTTTTGTAAACATATAACCTAATAAAGAATGAGAATTTAAGTGTAAGAAAATGAGCAAAGTTCTGAGGTTGAGCATGAGGTGGAAGGGACATCACATTAAGCTTGCTGATCAGGGAAGGCCTTGCCCAGAAGGTGACATTTGATCTGAGACAGAAGGGGTGAAGAGAGGCCAGTGAGGGAAGGGCAAATCAGTGGCAGAACAACAGATGAAAAGGCGCCGAGGTGGCAAAGTCTTCAGAGCCGTGCAGCAATACAGCAACTCCTGGTCACAGTATTTGTGGGTATTTAATTTAACTGAAATTAGGTAAAATTTAAACTTCATAGGGTGAGCACCTGGTAATGTATAGAATTGTTGAATCACTGCATTAGTACACCTGAAACTAATATAAAACTGTATGATCTATACTGGAATTAAAATTAAAAAAAATAATAACATTCAGTTTGTGAGTCATATTAGCCACATTTCAAGTGCTCAGTAGCCATATGTGCCCAGTGGCTACATTATTGGACAACTATAGATTATAGAACCTTTCTATCATCTCAGAAAGTTCTTTTGGGCAGTACTGGCAGTGTTCAAGGAACAGCTGGGAGGCCATTGTGCGATGGGTGGAGGATGGGGAGGGCAGGGAGGTCAACAGCAGGCAGAATATACAGAGCCTTCTGGATCATAGTAAGTTAGATGATTTTTATGCTGTGGTGGATGGGAGCCATGGGAGGATTTCAGACAAGGGAGGGACATACTTGATATGATCATTAGATGCTCACTCCATCTGTTGTGTGGAGATCAGACTTTTGGCAGAGAGGGAGCCGGGAGACCAAGAAGGAGCTGACTGAACCTAGTATCCAGGTGGGAGGTGGCCATACCCAGGCCAGTGGGGGCAGTGTAGTATAAGAACGGGAAGGGGGAAACAGGATAGGGAGGAAACTGAGCAAGGAGTGCTGTCAGGTAAAATTCTCAGCCTGATCCTTCAGGAGAACTCAGAAGGATGAGTTATACATTTCCCAGCAGAAGGCATGGGGCATGATTTAATACCCTTTCATGGTCAGTCATGACTGAGGGCCATCCAGGGATCAAAGCGTCCAGGCATTTTCAGATCCAGCAACTGGTCGATCTTTCCTCTGAAGAATCTCAGATTCATTCCTCGGGATAAAAGGAATGTGAGGGGGTCCAAGTGGACAGAAGCAGGCTTGGGAGGGGAAAGATCGTGAGTCCCCTGGATGTGTTAGCATCATGATAATTGAGGCCATTTGTGACTATCTTCTACCTATCCCTGGGGCCACAGGTGACCCAGCTCCTGGGTGAGACACTGGACAGTCCCTCTTCTAGCTGGATTCATGGATTAAGCAGTCAAGAGTTTTATGCTTTGTCTCCTTGTGTCTCCCTACCCTTTCCCCTGTTCTGCCACCACCGCCCTGCCCTGCCCCTGGATTCCCTATCCAGTCACAGACAAGTTCACTGAGAGCGTCTATGTCCTGGCCAACGAGCCATCCGTGGCCCTATACCGGCTGCAGGAGCATGTGCGCCGCTCTCTGCCCGAGCTGGCCCAGCATAAGGTGAGCCCCAGTTGCTCCTGCCCCTGTCCTCCCTGAGAGTCCTCATGTCATGAACCTGGACCTGCTCTGTGGAGCAGGGGCTGTTGGGGGAGGAGTCAAGGCTGGGACACCGGCAAGGAAGCATAGGGTCACTGAGACAGGCTGGGGCCTTGGGTGGACAGACTTGGAAGAAGGGGGCAGCAGGATGTGCATTAGTTGTGACCTGTGTAGTGAAAAGGGAGGAGGCAGCTGCACATGGACCCTAGGGAAAGATGTGCTGGGCAGAGGGAACAGCCAGAGCAAAGGCCCTGAAGCACGGTAGCCAGGCGTTCACAGAAAGCCCAGACTGGTGGGGCAGGGGATCTGTAGGAGGAAAGATCAGGATGGAGGGGGCTGGTCTCTGTGGCCATGGTGATGGGTGATCAGGTGCTCCATCCTAGAGAACTAGGAGGATGCAGGTGGGAGCCCTCTTGTTAACAGCTTCCCATCCCCCACAGGCCGACATGCAGCGGTGGGAGGAGCAGAGCCAGGGAGCCATTTACACAGTGGAGTATGCCTGCAGGTGAGCAAGGTGGCCCCCCCACTCCCGGGGCTGGTCCCACTGTGCCCTGGGGTCACCTCTTGGGCATTCAGATGCATCACAGCCACCTGCCCAGTGAATCTTGCCCTGCTGAATGCACTTGAGTTGGGGCATGTGGATCTTGGCTTACCTGGCCCCACAGCAGGTTCCAGCCCAGGCAGGTTCCTCTCACCATTGCCCCAACCCACATGTGCCTCAGACAGGCTGCTTCCCGAGCCGAGTCCCTCCCCATGTGGCACAGGGTGGTCACGGTTTCAAGGAGGTGCTACCTGGGCCAGGGAGCCAAGGCCTCAAGGGACATTTTCCTGCCATAGCCAGGACCACAGACTGGCTAGTGGGGTGAACAGCAGCTTGCAGGGAGAGCCAAAGCACAAATATGGCTGGTTTTTTTTTTTTTTTAAAGATTTTATTTATTTATTTGTCACAGAGAGAGGGAGAGAGAGCAAACGAGCACAGGCAGACAGAGCGGCAGGCAGAGCAGAGAGAGAAGCAGGCTCCCTGCCGAGCAAGGAGCCCGATGTGGGACTCGATCCCAGGACGCTGGGATCATGACCTGAGCTGAAGGCAGCTGCTTAACCAACTGAGCCACCCAGGCGTCCCTGGCTGTTTATTTTTAAATTTTTATTTTTATTTACTTATTTTTTTTTAAGATTTTATTTATTTATTTGTTAGAGAGAGAGAGCGAGCACAGGCAGACAGAGTGGTAGGCAGAGGCAGAGGGAGAAGCGGGCTTCCTGACGAGCAAGGAGCCTGATGTGGGACTCCATCCCAGAACGCTGGGATCATGACCTGAGCCGAAGGCAGCGGCTTAACCAACTGAGCCACCTAGGCGTCCCTATTTTTACTTATTTTTTTTAAATTTCCTTATTTATTTGAGAGAGAGAGCACAAGTGGGGATGAGGGGCAGATGGAGAGGGGAAAACAGACTCCCTGCTGAGCAGGGAGCCCAATGCGGGGCTTGATGCCAGGACTCTGGGATCATGACCTGAGATGAAGGCAGATGCTTAGCAGACTGAGCCACTCAGGCGCCCCTTAAATTCTTATTTCTTTCCAATTTTTTTTTTTTAATTTAAGTAGGCTCCACACCCAGTGTGGGGCTTGAACTCACAACCCTGAGATTAAGAGCCCCAGGCTCCACTGAGTGAGCCAGCGAGGCACTTCTCCAGGTTTTTTACTGTGTAACATACATATAAAATGTATAACCTCGACTATTTTTAAGTGTACAGTTCAGTGGTATTAAATACATTCGTAGTGCTGTGCAGCTGTCCCCACTGTCCATTTCCAGAAATTTTTCATCTTGCAAATCTAAAACTCCTCGTTCAACCCTAACCTACCTTCCCCTCTCTCTCCTAGCCCCTGGCCCCCACCATTCTGTTTCCTGGTTATGAATCTGGCCATTTGAGGGACCTCACATAAATAGAGCCTTCCAGGAATTGTCTTTTCGTGTCCTCTCCTATCCCTCCATGTGCTGTCCCCCGGGTCTACCCATGCAACAGCCTGAGTCAGAATGTCCTTCCTCTTGAAGGCCAAGTGGCATCCCACTGCGTAGAGGCACCACGTTGTTGGCGTCTGGCAGTGGACTTCCGGCTGGCGCCCACGCTTTAGCTTCCGTGGAGAGTGCTGCTGTGAACGTGGGTGGACCACTGAATCTCATTCTTCCTATTTTGTGTTTAGCTTTGGCTAAATCTTCAGATCCCTGCCCCCTCCCCCCCAAGGGAAGGATGTGTGAGAGAGCAAAAACGGGTAGGCAGCGTTCTTTGTCATCCTTGCTCCTTTGCAGGTCTCGCCTCCTGCTCTTCTGTTGGTTTCCCTGACTATGTTTAATGGCCTGGCTTGTTCTGGCTGCCTCGGGAGCCCGGCAGTTTTGCTTAGAAGTGCTGCTTGTCCCTTGTGCTGGCTCAGTCATTTTGGTGGAGGCCAGAAACCCCAGCAGTTCTCATCTGTGGCACCACGGGCTTGGCCTGCCTGTTCCTGTTGTGTGGGCGAAGGCTCCTTGACAGGCAGTCCTGCTGCCAGGGGCCTGAGCTGCATGTTCTGCCATCAGCAGCCTGGACTCCTCCGCTGGGACAGAAGGCAGCCCAGACAGATGGCATCTTCTTGAGGCTGATGGCCTCAAACACTCTCCTTGATTAGCTCAAGGAAGAGTAGTAAAGAAGTAGAGGAGTTTCTCTCTCACATCTGCCACAGCTGCCAGACCTCTCCTGGACAGACGCGAGGAGGCACACGTCAAAATCTGTACTTTCTCCCGGTACTTCTAGCCGCCCCATCTAGCACGGGAGTCTGGGCTGTGGGGCACTGCTCACACTCAGATTTTACTGCAGCAAAATGAAATAAAAGATTCAGCCCCTCGGTCTCACATAACCATATTTTAACTGCCTAGCAGCCAAGTGAGTGAGTAAAGATGTTCCGGAAAGTTCCACCGGGCCACGCTGAGCTAGACAGGAGGCTGGAGTATTCTGAGTGCTTCTCTTGAGGGAGATGCGAATTTCTCTCTGCTAAGAGACCAGGTTTCCTTTAGGGACATGAAAGAGCCTTTATCTTCTGGTTGTTCAGAATGCTTTACGCAGTGTTAACAGTGGTGTGGAACTTAAAGATACTGAATTGGGGTAAACTATTCAGTAGGGAACTTATGATGGCAAGTTTTTTATCAAGGTGGGCAAACGCTAGAGCTGACCCCATTTGGTGGTGCTAAGATGAGCAAGTTAACAGCAGGTGTCGGCCAAGCCTCCTCCCCCCCCCCCCAGCTCCCCCGCCCCCCCTTCACCCCTAGCCACCCCCCATCCCACCCCTGGCTTTGATCTTGTGACCATTTTCCAGCAGGTCCCTGGCTGATAACAAATGAGAGTGATTTCTTTGTCTTTAATAGAAGAGCTTTAAAAAGACGCTTTTCATTTTTCCTGCAGCTGGTACGCTGGTGACTTGCTGGCATCAGCAAGGCCCTGAGTGGCCTGGTAAATATTTTCCTGCAGTGCTTTCAGAAGGGCCACTTTCCTTAGACATTCCTCAGTGTGGCACCAACATGCAGTTAGCACAGCTTTGCTGTGGTGCCCCCATTTGGTGGTGAATTATTCTAGTTCCCTCCAAGCTCAACCTCCAGAGCTTTTCACAGTTGAGTTGATAAAGCTTCCTTCAGAGGCAGGAATAGGTAATTTGAGAGGAAAGCCAAGATGTCTTTGAGGCCATCTTTACAGGCTTACAGCTTCAAAACATTAGGTGATCTGGGGCAGCTGGGGCGCTCAGTCGGTTGGGGGGCTCAGTCGGTTAAGTGTCTCCCTTTGGCTCAGGTCATGATCCTGGGATCTTGGGATCGAGCCCCGCATCAGGCTTTTTGCTCAGCGGGGAGCCTGCTTCTCTCTCTCCCTCTGCCATTCCCCCTACTTGTGCGCTCTCTCTCTCTTTCAAGCGTGCATGCTCTTTCTCTCAAATAAATAAAATCTTCAGCCAAACAAAACCATTAGGTGACCTGGCAGCAGGCATGTGAAAGGTGCATCTAGGGGCACCTGGCCGCCTCGGTCGGAAGAGCATGCGACCCTTGATCTCAGGGTCATGAGTTTGAGCCCCATGCTGGGTATAGAGGTGACTTAGTGAATAAATAAATAAAAACTTAAAAATTGCATCTGGCCATCATGTGTTCTGTTGGATGGATGCCATCTAGGCAGGGCAGAGAAATTGAAACTTGAAACCCACCATGAGCCCTCGGGGAGGAGGTGCCTGAATCTGCAGGTTGCCTGCTGGACCCTGAGCCCATGTGGGCCCCCCATGAGCCTCCGGTAGGGAGGATACACGGGCAGGCCCAGGACGGGGAGGGTAAGGCAGGCGTGGCACCGACCGGTCGGTCCTCCCATTTCAGCGCCGTGAAGAACCTGGTGGACAGCAGCCTCTACTTCCGCAGCGTGGAGGGTCTTCTCAAACAGGCCATCAGCATCCGGGACCACATGAATGCTACCGCACAGGGCCACAGGTAGCTCCGGGGACCGCCCGCTCTGCTGCCCTCAGCCTCCTTGCTGTGAGGACCTTTGCTGCTCAGCCGGGAACTGCCGCTTCTCACTCCTCAGACAGCTCCCTTTCCTCATCTCATGGTGTCTGGTGGCTTCCTCCTGTCCTTCGGCATATGTAGCGGGGAGAGTTCAGCCCCTAGTTCAGCTCCTAGTCCTGAGCTCTGCTGTGGGCCCGGCTCCAGGCTGGGGACGGAGGACATGGCAGTGACCAACAGCTGGGTGCTCATGGTCTCACGGGGAAGCACACAGCGACTGTGTAAACACAGAACAGACAGAAGCACTTCAGATGCCTGCAGGAAGGAAAGGGAGGTGGGAGCAGAGGCCTGCAGACTGTGCAGATAGAGGTGCGGTGGGGTGAGGCCAGAGGCCCTGGGGCTAGTGTTGGAGGAAGGACTAGGAGGTGGGAGTGGCTGGAGCAAGGAAACAAGGGGGAGCCCTTGGATTGGAGAGGGCAGGGGCCCCGGAGCTGAAGGAGGCTTCAGACCCGGGACCAGACAGCCTCGAGTCCTTGCACCTGGGGAAAGAGTTTTTGTTTTCATTTTCATGCTAACGTAATAAACATGCATTTGAACCCACGGGCAAGTGCTGTGAGCTGGAGCTTGACTTTGAGGTGTGTCCGGCCCTTGCAGTTTGGGGCTCTGGGGTGCCTGTCCCCCACCAGACGTTTAGAAAGAAAGAAAAAAAAAATCTGCGTCACTGTTTCTGAGAACCAAGACACAGGAATTGTCAAAAACAAAAAAGCCCCGAGGATGTGTGAGAAGGGGCCTGCAGCTGCTGCCATCTCTCTGAGGTAGTCCCATGCGCGTGTCTGGATTCCTTCTGTGGCAGGGCAGTGACAGCTGTCCAGATGAATGTACCGGGTAGTGTCACACACAGCGCCCTGGACACAGTAGGGCTGCGGAGGGCCATGACTCTAACTCTTCACTCATGGTCAGCCGAGTGCTTTCGAAGGCCTTGCTTCTGCCTGCCGCTCTGAAGATGCAGATGCTTCTGAAAGAGGCCAGAGCCGCTGAGATGCTGCTGCCGCTTCTCTGGGCAGGCCCTGTGGCTTTGGAAGGCCCGGGCCTGCGTGAGTCCCCGCTGTGACCTCTGAAGTCGGTGGCTGGGCCCAAGGTTACAGAGGATTCCTTGGAGGCTGAGGCCGGGGGTCTTAGGGGACTAGAGGGTGACCCAGGCCCATCTCCAGCCTGACTGAGCAGGCCCAAGGGGCTCTGACCTTGGCCTCAGAGATGCTGCACATGTTTTGTTCCAGCCCTGAGGAACCACCCCTGCCCTCCTCAGCCTGATCCCAGAAGAGACTTGGAGGTGCTTCGGCCCCTCTGACTCAGGTCAGTGACAGATGGGGTCGTGAGCCTCTGTCCTCCATGTTCTGAACTAATCCGCCCTGTCTGTGTCCCAGAAGGGACCTGCTTGTCTAACTGCTGGGGCTTTCTCCCTGGGGTTGGTGGGATGCTTTCCTCAGTGTGAGGCTTCAGGGTCGTAGGGACCTTGAGGCCTCTGCTGCTCAGGACATCGTCAGCCCTTCTCCCTCGTGGCTTTTCTGCCATTATCCAGGCCACAGGCCCCGTCTCCACCCCATGTCACACCTGCCAAGACAGAAAGGGGTTCCCATGTTTCTCCTAGCCTGCCACGTGCCAGCTGCCTGCTTTACTCACACACATTCTCTCAGGCAGAGCCCAGCATGGCCGTTACCCACCCAGCTCAGGAGTCTCTGCTCCACTGCTGACCTGCTGTGTGACCCTGAGGAAGTCCCTCCCCTCTCTGGTCTCTGCTGTTCCCTTCTGTCAGAATGGTTCGTCAGGCAGCAGAGGGCGCTGTTGCCCAGTGCCGGGTGTTGCAGTCGTCAGCTGCTGCTGCGTGACAGACTATCCCAGAGCTTAGCGGCGGACACACCAGTCATCTGGCTGCTCACAGTTCTACAGCGTGGGCTGGGCTTTGCTGGGCACTTTGGCGGGGCTTAGCCAGAGGCCACTGTCTGGCACTCCTCGGAGTTCGATGGGGCTGTCCAGTCAGAGGTGGCCTTGCTCACACATCTGAACCTCGGCCAGTGCTGTCAGCTGCTGGGGCTCTAGTTCTCCTGTGCCCAGCCTCCCCGGCAGGCCTGCCCAGACTTCTCTGGGGACTGGGTACCAAGAGGGCAGCCCCAGCATGCCCATGCTCATCCAGCGTCTTCTTGCTTCCCCTTGCGGATGTCCCATTGGTCAAGGCCAGCTACATGCTGTTCTTTGCCCGTGGAGGACAGACCCCGGCAGATGGGAGGCCCCTGAAGGACTTTCTAGTCCTTACTCTTGTAGCTCTCAAAGCCCTGCTCATTTGCCAGCCATGGTGATGGCACTCTGGGCTTCAGAGGCCCTCTTGGAGGGTTGGGGAGGCATGGGTGCAATGGGGCCTTCACAGCCCCCAAGCAACAGTCCCTTCCCAGAGCCAAGAGGCAGCAGAGCTCATGCCTGTACAGTCAGAGTTCTCAGTGAACACCTGCTGCGTGCTAGGTTTAGCACTCTGTCTGGGGGTACTGAGGACTCCTGCAGGCTGTGGGATCGCCTAGGGGGCATCTGGGAGGGCCTGGAGCCAGAGGGGCTGCCCAGAGGCTCAGCAGCCCATCCAGGGGCCTACATCAGGTTGCCCGTCAGCCCTGGGTTCACACACCACCATCTCTCTCCTCCCATCTCTTTGCCTCGGTGCCCCCCCCCCCCATCCAGCTTCAAGGCTACTGCCCTTCCGACACCCCGTGTCACCTGCTGTCCCTCTGCTGCTGCAGGCCCTCGGAATAAAATGCTCTGTGCCACATCCTGATCCTGCCTGGTCCCTGCAGACCCTGGTCCCTTCCTCTTCGAGTTGCTGCCCATTGTCCCTCATAGTCTTCCATCCCCACTTTCCCCCCAGTACCGCTCCCCACAGGGTGATTCGTGACCTTTATAGCATCAAGTTTTAGTCTCCCTGAGGAGACCTGAGGCCTCTGACTTCACCTGCCTTTCCAGTCCTGGGCCTATATGCACAGTTCCCTTTTACATAAGAGGAAACAGGCTCAGAGAGGTGAGGCGGGGTCACTGCCCTTGACCAGAAATGGGAGTCCCAGACCCTCCAAGCCCTGGGTTTCACTTCTCGGCGTCCCACCCAAGCCTCAGGTGCTGTTTCATCTGGGTGGCCTTGCAGCCCTGAGGGTCTCCCACCTCTCCCTAACCCTCACCCTTCAGCCCAACTAGAGCTGGGCCTCTGGATACAAGTCTGGGATCTGGCAGGGACTAAAAACCAAGCAAGTGTGGCCAGCACATTCCTCTTCTGCCCAGAGCCTCTGGGGCCCTCTGTGAATGTCTAGAAAGGAGGCTTTGCTGCTCCTGGACTTCTACCTGCCCCCCCATCAATCAGGGACACGGTCATGGCCACAGGCCCACAGACCAATAACTGCCATCCTGTTAAATCTGATCAACCACCCACTGTGTGCCTGGCACCATCCTGGGGCTTTTGGAAGGCTCATCTTTTCATCCTTCATCCTCAGGCAGCCCTGTAAGGCAGGTGTCACCCACAAGTACAAATGGGAAAAAAGCCTTCAAGAGGTGGCATGAGCTGTACAAGGTCAGCAGACTCCAGTCTGGCTTAAGCCCAGCCCTGTCTCTGAGATGCTGTGTAACCTGGACCCCAGAGCTGGGTCTCTCTGGTCCTCCCTTTCTCTACCTGGACAAGGAAGACTGGCCTGGACCTTCTCTGCAGGCTGAGGCGGACATTTGTGTGCCTGCATGCGTGGCCCGCATTCTGTCTTGAGCAGAAATGCCTACCCCAGACTCAGGCCATATGGAAAAGCCATCTTCAATTCCAGGGGTGGCTGTGGGACACTGGCCTGGCCAATCAGAGCCTCCATCTCCCAGGTCACTGTGATGGGGTGGACATGAGCGTGTGACCCGGTGAGAGGTCTTACCAAGGAATTTTGCTGGGAAGCATGGGAAAGTCACCGTCTTCCCGTGAGGGTCCTTGAGCTAGGCAGATGGCAGACCAAGAACACTCATGGTGTCCTAGACCCAGCTGTACCCAACACTAGCAAAACTTGATTCTTCAGTTTCATTAGTCTGCAACTTACCGTATTCGCCAAAATTGCTCCAAGTCCGTTTCTGCTGACTGCAGAAGAGCCCACACTGACTGCTATGAATGTCAAGGCTGGAAGGTCATGGCACAGTTTGTCCCCCGCCGAGGCCAGCTGTGTACTGGTGCAGTGTCCAGCACCACATATCGGGGAGATCAGAATGGAGCTGTTTGGGGGTGGAGTCTGGTGGGTCCCAGGCACCTCCCTTGGTGGTGTGGGTGGTTGGAAGAGAGGGGTGGCAAGGGTAGGGGCACCCTAGGTGGGAGTGGGTCCTGATGGGGTGTCAGTGTTGTGGAGGAGCCTGAGGGCCTTGGACAGGGTTCATGAACACAGGAGGTGTGGGAGAAGGCTTGCCTCCCACTGCCAGGAAATGGGTCAGTTCTGTCCCCTTTCTAGGGTGTATTAGGGGCCTCATTTCATCATCTTGCCTCCTCGCTGCCCCCAGCTCATTTTGGCGGAGAGGGAGGATCCTTAGGGCCATCCCATTAGTGGCCTTGACTGGTGTGTGGTACCCCCAGCGTCACTTGCCCTCTGTTGGCAAACTCTGAAGGCACTTCTTGTCTAGCTGTCTTTCTACCTGTCCATCAAGCAGCCATTTGTCCAGCCAACCTTGACTGCCCTCTGTGGACCAGGCCCTGCCCAGGGGATGCCCTGGTGAGCAAGAAAGCCCAGCCCTTTCAGACCTAGGGGTCAGACGGACAGCCAAATGAGTTCATTACATATACTCCAGGGGCTGCCATGGGGTGCTCCGTGCTGTGAACTAGGTGGGCACAGCTGTGGGGTCCCCCAGACCCTCCCAGGGCTCCCCTTCAACCACGGTCCCTCCGTGCGATCTCCCCTAGTGATTAATAAATAGTCTTCTCCATTCAAAGAGCAGGACTGGGCTGAAGACCCCTTCCACTCCCTGTCTGGGGGCTCCCCATGTCCCCGGTTTATTTGCATTTTATTTGCATGTCCCTCTCTCACTTCCCACGTAGAGAACGTCCCCACCCGCTGGCCACCAGGGGGCGTAAGAGGCAAAGACTTGGTCAGGCCCCTGGGCCTTCCAAGTGGTCATCCCCATTCTTGGCTGTTCCTGGTGGATGTGTTGTGATCCTCTTTACTTTTTCACCCCATACGTCCTTGCTTCCATTTTTCAGAAAGTGAATTAAGGTTCCATGAGGCTGGATTATCCAGCAGAACCTCGCATCTACCTCCATGTGCTCCTGGGCTGTGCTGGCAGCCTCCCCTCCTTGCCAAGGTGGAGGTGTGGGCATTCCCAGCCCCAATTCAGTAGGATTTGCTCACAGGACAGCCCCAGAGATGGGAGGTGGGGGTAGCTGGGAGACAGGCAGTGAGCTCCCTGTGCCATGAGGCATTCAAGCTGGAATATAGAACCCATGAGGGTAGGGATGACCTGAAAAGGATCTCAGCTCTGGGTGAATTGTGAGGCCACCCCAGGCTCTCTCAGATGTGTGGATGGGGTAAAAGGAGGCACAAGACAGCAGTGGCTTGCCCCTAGTTGGCCCACAGTGGTCAGGATGGGACTCAGACTTCAGTTTTGGCTTTTTGTCCTTAGCCCCAACCTAAGTTCTCTTGTTTATTTCAGGCCTGCTCTACACTCCCATAGGGCCCTACCCCTAGGAAATTCCTTCCTAGTTCAGTTACGTCCCCCAGCAAGGTCTTTCCATGCCTCAAGCTTGGTCCTCATGCCCCTCCATTGGTCAGACCCTCTCCAGGGCTCTTTAGTTCTTCAGGAAACCCTTGGAGACACTCTTTTGGTGTGACCCCACACAGGACCTCACCTGGAGGAGCCTCCACAATGGGGGAAACCAAGTCACACACAGACATCCCCAACCGCCTGGGTCAGCGCTGGGCTGGGAGGAGGAATGGGGGTGGAGGAACCCCAAATGGGAGGAGGGGGCACTGAAGGTGGGCCTCGAAATGATTCCAGCCTCCAGGAGGAGGGGCTGCTATTATCCCCATTTTTCACATGAGCAAATAGGCTCATGGTGCAGTGACCAGCTTGAGGTCATGTGGTGAGTGGGAACCAGAACTGTGGTGGAGACCCAGGCTCTCTAACCCTGGGCCGTATCTACTATACTTGCCATGGAGGGTCCTTCAGAGCCATCCCATCCTGACATTGTGGAAGGGGATCTGGAAGAGGGAGAGGCAGCTTTTCCACCTCCGTCCTATCTTCTTACCCCTATCTCCACCTGTCCCCGCATCCCCCATTCTCCAGGCCCCTGCCCAAATCCCCCTCTATGACCCTTTCTACTCCCTTCTCCCCCCAGCAACCAAGGGTGTCCCCTCATCTGAGAAGACTGAGGTCGAGACTTTGACTGCCCTGATGGGGGACCGAGGTTCATGTGGGATGACACAGCCAGTGATGGGGGAGGGTACAGGACAGGAACTGTGGTAAAGACAAAAAGGAGGGGCTGTTAGAGGAAACAGTGTGAATGATAGAAGGTGGGACTGGCCGGAATGGGAAGGGGGTGTGGAACAGAGTGAGAGGGGAGCGGGGGCAGGAACATGGGAGGGAGCCCTTGTGGTAGGAGGGGGCAGTGGGTGGGATGCATGGGGGTAGACCCAGCCAGCTCAAATCAGGCAGACCCTTCCCGATACACTCTGGCTGTTCCCAGAGCTACTCCAGCTGCTGCCCTCACGTAACCAGAGCCTGCCTGTTGCATCAGAGGCAGGCGGGCAGCCACGGGTAAACAGAGCAGCCCTCGGGGGGCCCGGGGCTCCCCAGCCACCTCCATGCTCCCCAAGCCTTATTCTGTGCTTTGGAGCCAAGGCAGAAGCCCCCATCCCAGCCTGGGCTCTGGTGTGTTCTTGGGACATCTGAGCGTTTGGTGTGGAGCATTGTGGGGCAGCCGAGTGGGGCAGAGACAGGACCCCTGGTCCCTACCTTCTTATGACAAAGTGAACCCTAGCTTATGTCTAAAGATGAAAGCCTTGCCCAGACTAGGGATCCAAACTGCCCATGTCACAGATGGGTAGATTGAGGTTTGGGGAGAGGCCTTCCAGAACCCCAATTCCCTGCCTCAGTGTCCCACACACACTGACATCTCTGCATGCTCCTCACAGAGTCCAGGAGTCTAGCTATCTCCTGCTATCTTCCAAGAAGGTGGATACCAGGCAGCCATTGCAACCCACCTGCTCTCCCACTTTATCTGCCCCCAAGCCCCCCAAATCCCTCCCCCTCCTCTCGATCTCCCAGCCTCTCTTTGCGAGCCCAGCCCAGATGAAGCCAGAGCTTCTCCCACCTCATCTCCCCCACCAAAGAACACTCTGCTCTCTGCCTCTACACTTTTGCAAGTGCTGTTGCTTCTTGGAAAACCCTTCTCCCATTGGCAAACTCCTATTCATGCTTCGAGGCCCAGTAAAGTGTCCCCCTTCCTGGGAAGCCCTCCCTGGCCCCTCTGGCCCAGTCCTGACTCCTCAGAGCTTGAGGGTGGTGGTCAGTGTGTGTGGCAGCTCTGCCTTCTCCAGACCAGTGGTTTCTCCAGGACTACACAGTCCAAAATCATCTTCATTCTGTAATTCTATCCACACTGATTCTCTCATCAGTCCTGTTCTGATTTCCTTGAGCCAGGACCTCTGCTAGGTGGTGCTGGGATCCCAGGGAGGAAGTGGATGCAGGGGTCTGGGCTGGGTTCTGGTTCTGGAAGCCACACCCCCTGCACACAGCTGACCTTTCAAGTGGAGGCCGGAACCCAGCAGCCAAGAGGGATCTGTTGCCCTCCTGTGGGGACACAGGAAGCAAGCAAGCATCCGGCTACAGGGGCACCTCATCGGGGACCCCAGAGTCAATTTTCTGCAGTCCTTCCATTTGGGTGAGAGCAAGGATCAATGGTGGCTTCCAGGCACCATTCCTGGAGCCTTCAGGGTCTCGGGTCCAAGTTGTATTTCACTCAGTTTAGAATAAATCTAGGGTTGGGATTAGCAGTGATCCGAACTAGAGAACAGGTCCGAATTAGCGTCAGGGTCACAGTAGTAAGGTCAGGGCCCCCAGTGAGGGCGGGGGAAGTCTCGCGGGTCTGATCCATTTCAGCGTCTTCCGGGGTCTGAGTCCTATCCCCTGAACTCCCTGGGCGGGGCCACGCCCAAGTGCCTGCCCATCACGGCCCATATGCAAATGTTCCCCCACCCCACCCAATCAGCTCCCGCGGGGGCGGGACCGCCCATTCTGGAGGCACCTGTGACGGCCGCGCGCTCGGAGCTCTTGAGCCCCTTGCTGTGGCTGCCAGACCCGTCCGCGAGCGTCCAGAGGGCCCCGAGCCCAGCAGGTGCGTGTCACGTCAGGCCGTGGTTTGTGCGGTGTCACCTGAACGGCACCTGTGGTTAGGATTGGGTTTGGAAGTCCAAGTGTGCTACTGTGCATTGGAGAGTTGTGTGTGTCTAAGAGATGTGCGTCCAGGGATGTGAGTCTGAGATGTGTGTCCTGAGCGGTTATGGCCAAAGGGTGTGAATCTGAGGGGTGTTTTCCAAGGGAAGGGTGTGTCCAAAGGGTTGCGAGTCCAAGGGTTGTGTTTCTGAGAGGTTGTGTGTCCAAGGAGCACGTGTCTGAGGGTTTTGATGTCATTTGCAGAATTGCGTGTCCAAAGTTGTGGGGCCCTGGGCCCCTGTTACGTGTCTGTGAGTTGTGTGTCTGGTCTGTGAGCTGGAGTGTGCCCCTCTCCGGGAATGCATCCCTTTTGCACATCCTCTGGACCCTTGTACACAACCCCACGCCTCTCTGCTGTGCTGTGCCCTTGTGTGTTACTGCCCTGTACCTGCATGTGGCCTGACTCTGCATGTGTGCCTGTGACTGCCAGGACCCTTGTTCAAGCTTCAGGTTGTGAGTGTGGGGCCTCAAGTGGGCCCACGAAATGCCTGTGAAGCTTGCGGGCAGGATAGGAGGTGTGGAGCCCTGGGTGGGAGGGGGCATAGCTGTCTGGGTCACCCACTTCCCTGTGCCTCAGTTTCCCCATTGAGGAGATGGGTACAGGAACAATAGTCACAGCCCTCTGAGGTTGTCAGCACATGACAAGCTGGCGGCTCTTTGCAGTCATGCTCCCCCTACCCACATTTCCTGCACCCCCTACACGTCTCCCAGGGCCCCGGGGCTGCAGACTTGGCTGACTGATTACCTAGATGTCCTCGGTCCCTTTGTTGCAGACTTGAGAAGTCCAAAATAGCTGAGGCCATGCCTGGCCTGCCCCAAAAGCCTCACCTGGGAAGGTCAGGACCTTTGGACATTTGACATCCAGTCATGAGAGCTCTCAGACTATTGGGATGACAGAAACTGGATTCAAAGCAGTATTTAGACTGGGAAGGACAAGTGTGTGGGGTTTGATTGCAAAGGTCAAAGGGGCTTTGGGAGAAGTTGGCCTTCTTCCCTCCTGTCCCTGTGTCTGCCTCCCACTGCCTATCTGAGTCTAGGAGTGAATCTTGACTTCCAGGGAATGAAATTTTAGAATATTGAGGGCCTCGGAGGAGGTCTCACCTGTAAGAGCTGGAGGCTATTTATCTGGTCTAAAGTGCCCACTTTGCAGGAGGGAAGACTGAGGCCAGATGGAGACATCCAGGCCCCCCAGAGAAAGTATGGACTCAAGGCTGCCCCTCTGCCATCCAGAGAGAACAAAACCAGGAATGGGGCCTCATCTTCTCTCTCCCCTCTCTGTGTGACTTCAGAAAGATCCCTGCACCAATCTGAGCTCTGTAGCTGCCCCTGTGCCCTGAACGTTGAGCTCAGTTTTACATCCCACCTTCAACTAATGATTTATTTTGTTAAATCATTAGCCAACCAGGCAGACATCTGGAAAATGCAAATTAAGGGGGAAAGGGAATTAAAATCATTTGTTACCCCAACTCAGATGCAATGCTTGTAGAAATCTTAGGGGTCTGGCTTTCTAGAAGATTTGAGGAACATAGGCACCTGAAGACAGATGTTATTTTTCAGAGCATTTATCATACACTGGGATCCCATTCGGGGTCAGAGAGCTCAACCCAGCCCTTGCCCTTAAATCCCTGTGGGGTGCACACACAGGTTGGGTCCCGTTTCCCAAACCCCAAAAATGGGGGTTTCCCTAGGCCTGCATCTTGGGAGCTATGAGGCTGTCCTGTCACCAGCCCCAGGCCCAAGGATGAGTGACTTGGACTCCAATGATGCCTCAGGCTCACTTCCCAGACTATGCAAGGGTGGGGATTTGGGAGTACAGTGGAATGGCTCTGGGGCACAAGCCAAGGCTAGAGTGAGAATCTGGGGAGGGGGGTCTCGCTATGTGGCCCAGAGAAGACTGCTTCCTCTTGTGTAAAATGGGGACAGTGATCTCTGCTTCACTAGACTGTTTGTGGGTCAGGCAGGTTCTGTGTGTAAATGAGGTGGCATGTAGGCCTGGGCAAACAGTAGTCACTCAATAATAGGAGGTACCATCCAAACTGTGACCAAATGGAAATCCCTGTGAGCCCCATCTAGGCCCATCCTCACCCCACCCTCTACCAGGGCCTAGGGGGCCTCAAAGCTGTCTGCTTTCCTGGCCTGCTCTCCTCCAGGTCCAGGTTCACCCAGGATCAAGGCAGGGCCCTCAGCAATGAGCAGTTGAGGCCGGTTGGCATAGGGAGCCACAGGCTATGGACACAGGCCTGCCCCTGTTCACTGTCCACTCCCACAGCCCCCTTGTCTTCCACGAAATGCTGTCCTGGCCTCCTGCTCCAGCAGGACTTCTCCCCACAGCAGCCATGGCATCTTTTGAAAACCCTCAATCAGACCACAGCTCTCCCCTCCTTGTGCACCCTCCATGGCTCCCCATTGCTCTCTAGTCCACCCTCTCATCCCCACCCCTGAGGCCCCATGTGGCCTCCATGCCCTCCTCTGTCTCCATTGGCTCCCCTCTGCTTTAGTCACACTGGCTGCCCTGCACCTGGAAGCTGACCAGCACCTGACCACCTGAGGTCCTTTGCACCTGCCATTTCTTCTGCCAGGTGATCTCTCCCCCACATCCCAACCTGGCTGGTGTCCTCTAGTCCTTGAGGGCCCCCTTTTCAGAAAGGCCCTTCTGACCCCTCCGTCCAAAGTGGCTCCCTCCCCTGCCACCCACCCCTTCTGCTTCCCTCTGTTGAATTTCTTCCCTGAAGGTCTCTGTCTCTGCCATGATTATGTGTCTGTTGTCCCCACTGCCACTGGGCTTGATCTGTGCACTCCCTGTCGCTGTGTTTCCTGCCCTTGATGTGCTCTCAGACATTTCTGGGGGAAGAGAGTGGGGGCCAGGGATGCCCAAAGACCCCATCTTTGGATGGCTATGTCTTGGATCTGCTGGGCTGTGAGCCGAGTCCCTTCTGCCCAGCGCTGACAGATGTGCTAATTTCCCAAGCAGGGAGGCCCTGGCCTCAGGAGATGAATTTCTGGGGTCCCATGGGGGAGATCTTTCTCTGGAACAAAGAGAGAGAAATCTTGGACCATCCCTGCAGTTGCCCCTAAGGCTCAGGGGACATCACCGGGTGCCTTGGGTGGCCCTGGGCTCTAACCTGGGACAGCAGGGTTGGATTCTGAATGTAGAGGCTCTCCCAGCTCCAAGTGTCAGGGTCCCAAACCCGTCAGGGAGGTGTTATGGGGTCTGTTTGCGGTGGCTGTGTCAAAGAATTTGGCCTTGCCAGATGAAGGACAAGATTTCCTTCCTGGATGGACCCTCGGACCTATGGAGGGTCAGTCCCTGGGCCTGAGAGGAACATGAGCACCCTCCGCTTGGCTCTTGTGCTGGTGGCTGTTTAGAGCAGGGGTCTCCAACTGGAAGGGGGCAGGGCGCAAATTTGTTTTAGTGGCCACAGGGCCTTTGAAAGAAAACTGAACCAGTTGTCCATGTTTCCGTTGATTAAGCAGTTTGCTCATCCACTCAAGGAAGGGTGACTGGGGGCCTACTGTGTGCTCAGCACCGGGCGAGGAGGGCTCCGTCTCTGCCCTCACCGAGCGGACCTCTGAGTGGGGCAGCATGAGCCTCAAAGAAAGTAGCAAAGAAGCAGAGAAAGTTTCCAGTGGGGCCGAGTGCCTCAGGGAGAGGTGACTGTCCCCTGGGAAAATGGGCGCCTCCAGAAAAAGGGATTTCTGCCTGGCCTCAAAAGACATGGAGCAGTTCCTCAGACCTGGGCAAGTCGCAAGGGTGGTGGTCCCAGGGAAAGGCCCAGCCTGGGCAAAGGCCCGGTAGTGAAAATGTGTCAGATGCCCGGAAAGGGGCAGAAGGGGTACTGGGAATTTGCTGGTAGATGAGGCCTTTCTAAAGAGGAGGGACAGGTGGGTGGGCACCTGGGGGGCTCCTAGGGAATCAGAGTACAAATGGGGAAACTAAGGCTCAGAGCACGTCAGGCAGTGAATGTGCAGTGGAGCTGAGAATTAAACACTGTGGTCTGGCTTCTCAGCACATAGCCTACTAAGCAGACCTTGGGAGGGGACGTCTGAGGGCCCCCATTGGGCCTCAGTTTCCCCATGGGTATCAGAGGGCCTCATAGACAAGGGACCCCTGAGGGGCCTTCTTTCACTGGAACATTCTCAGTTTCTGGGATTCAGAGCCACATGAGACTTCCAGATATATGACCCCCGCCAGATGCTCGCTTCCCACAGACTCCCCAGCCCCCCACCCTCCCCTGGACCTGCTGACCACTGTGCCTCCAGAAGCCGGTGGGCTGGGCATTGTTACCACTGCAGGGCTGGGAGCCCTACCTGTGTCTGGGGCTCTACAGGAAACAGACAAGAAGCATGCATGTTTTGGGGGGGCATGGTATGCTGGGGGATGTCTGTGTGTACTGGGGAGTCTGTATGCATTTGGGGAATTAGAATGTGTTGGGGGCTCAGCATCTGGAGAGGTCTATGTGTACTTGGGGGTCTGCACGTGCAGCACACTCTGAGTGTTTGGAGATATGTGTGTTTGGAAAACTGCCTGGGCTTAAGGGGGTCCCTGTGTATTTGGAGCCGCATGTCTTCTGGGGACTTTTGTATGGAGGGATATACTGTGTTCGAGGGTGATACATGTGTCCAGGAGATCTCTGTGGATTTTGAGGGGCTCTGCATGTGTTTGGGGCATCTCCCTACCTGCATCTGTCCATTTGCGGAATGGGCTTTCTCTTTGTCCCCCTATTCCTCAGCCCCCCTGCCTAGTCTGCCCAGGGCCCTTGCTCAGATCTGGGCACCTCCCAGGGCCGAGCAGAGGTGACCATGTGATCATGAAAGCTGGCTGCACAGGGGAAGGAGGGAAACAGTATCTATAGAGGACTTACTCAGAAGCCCCAGCACCCCCCCACCCCCCTACCCTAGCTCAGCAAGATAGCCCTGATTCCCATTTCCTGGTGGAGGAAACTGAGGCCCACAGAAATTTGGCCACACCAGAGTCATTGCCAGAGCCCACCTGCCCTCGGGGACTACTGTGGGCTGAGCCAGCCCCTAGGTCATCCATAGAGGCCCCCCCACTTGGGGCACCAACTCCCTAGGCCCCCAGGGTAGGAGGCAGGCCCAGGGCCCCTGCTGGGGAGGGGAGGGTCGCTGGCAGCTGGGGTCAGAACAGCTTGAGCCCTCAGGAGAGGGGAGGGGGAGGGTCCCAGCTTTCCAAGGGGCTCTTCCTGTCTCCTGTAATGAGGTACTTGGGGAACAGGTGATGAAACCAGCTGCTGGGTTGCGTGAGGCGGGGCTCCAGGCCTGATTCGCTGTGGCCGCCCAGGAGCAGCGCCCCCTCCCCGCTTCGCCAGTCCCCGTGGGCCCTCCCCTCCCCACCCACCGCCACCCACCTGCCTCTCACTTCTCCTTTCCTCTCCTCCTGTCCCGGGTCCGGGTGCTCCGCCAAGCTGTGGCCTCTGGGCTCTGGGGTCGGGCAGCGTGACTGTGCCACTCGTCCCCCCATTTAAGCCCCACTGGGAGCCAAGAAGGGGAACTTGACTGGCTCCTGGTCTTTTCTCTCAAACCCTCCCCACAAGGCCTTTGAGGTCAGAATTCTGTGACCCATTTTATGGGGGCTTGATGTCACCTAGCCTGTTGCTATGTGTGTCTCTGTGGTCTTCCAAGATGGCATGCTGACTCAGCGCCCCCAGCTCCAAGGCCCCGCCCTTCTTCCTTCTGGCTTCTGGAAGGGCCAGAAGACAAGGTCAGCAGAGCCATCCACCACCCCGTCCTCCCCAGCTGGTGGGGCAGAAGGAGTCTCACCCCCACTTGCAGGTGAGAAAACTGAGTCCTCAGACAGGGAGTGCACCATGGTGAAGGGTCAGTGGGATGGTGGCATTCTTTCCAGCTCCCGTATCTCCATCACCAAGGTGCTAAAAGGCCTCACCAGGTCAAAGAGGTGACAGGCTATGGCCTGAAGGACCCCAGACATGTTTGTTGATCGTCTTAGTGACCACAGGGACAGGTGTAGAGAGTTTATGGTGCTCCGGGCACTCATGAAACCATCTTTTGTCCTCTCAGTTCTTTCTCTGCACAGTGCTCAGGCCTGGGAGCTGTGCTCTTCTCCTACCCCTCATGGATGCCACCAGTGCATCCAGGCCTTTTCACTGCCAAAGGATTCTTCTGCTTCTGCCCCACCCCCCACCCCTGTCCCAGTTCAGGCCTCTAGTCTCCCACCTGGACACCTGCCCCAGCCTCTCCCTGTCACCTTCCTCCTTCTTAGATGCTCCTCCCCATGGCATCCCTGAAAAGGGGACGCTTTAAACAAACAAACAAACAAACAAACAAACACTTTTTTAAAAAGATTTTATTTATTTATTTGACAGACAGCGATCACAAATAGGCAGAGAGAGAAGAGGAAGCAGGCTCCCTGCTGAGCAGAGAGCCTGATGCGGGGTTTGATCCCAGGACCCTGGGATCATGACCTGAGCCGAAGGCAGAGGCTTTAACCCACTGAGCCACCCAGGTGCCCCAAACAAAAACACTTTCGATTGAGATACATAATGGAGAGAAAAAGGCACCAATTATCAGAGTAGGGCTAACACATCTGCACAAACTAAGCACATTTGAGTGCCTGGACTCTGGGCCAGGGAGCGGCCCCAGCAACTCCCAGGACCCTGTCACAGCGCCTGCCCGGCGTGGCCACTGAGCTGACCCTCATCGCTATAAGGAAATTTTGCCTCTTCTGGAACTTCGAGTAAATGGGATTACACGGCGTGTCCCCACTGTCGAGTCCAGCACTGTGGGGAGGGCCCGCCGTCTGGGAGGTCCACGTGTGGGGTCGCACCTAGCGGGAGTGCTTCCTTTTACTGGGCTCACTGGTCATTGCATCAAGGAGTCTAGTGGAGAGTAGTAGCTGATTCTCCCAGGGAGGGCATCTGGATGGGTTCCAGCTCGGGGCAAGGATGAATGGAGCTCCTGAAAACATTCTTATCTGTGTCCTTGGGTAAAATACGGACCCATTTCTCTTGGGTGAATACTGAGGAAAGAGACTGCTTGGGTTATAGGGAAGACAGATATTTACCTAGTAGATACCAGGTAGATCTCCAGAGTGGCTCCACCTCTTTCCCTTTCCATCGGCCAGGTAAGAGAGTGCAAGGGGATTTTTCAAAATGTAAATTTTTTTAAGATTTTATTTATTTATTTGTCAGAGAGAGAGGGAGAGAGAGCGAATGAGCACAGGCAGACGGAGTGGCAGGCCGAGGCAGGAGAAGCAGGCTCCCTGCCGAGCAAGGAGCCCGATGTGGGACTCGATCCCAGGACTCGATCCCATGATCCCAGGATCATGACCTGAGCTGAAGGCAGCCGCTTAACCAACTGAGCCACCCAGGCGTCCCTCAAACTGTAAAATTATGCCCTGACCCCCCCTACCCCCCAAACTCCCCACAGCTCCTCGTTGACCTCCGAATAAAGCCCACAGTCTTCACTGTGGCCTTCTGCCATCTGACCCTCACAATCTTCCCCACCAGCATCCTTCATCCCTCTCCCTTCTCCCCTCTGTCATGCTGTCCAGCCATACAGTCTTCTGTGATTTCTTTTAAAATACCAAACTCCAGGGGCACCTGGGTGGCTCAATGGGTTAAGCCTCTGCTTTCAGCTCAGGTCATGATCTCAGGGTTCTGGGATGGAGCCCTGCATCCATCTGGGCTCTCTGCTCAGCAGGGAGCCTGCTCTCCCCCCCACCTCTCTGCCTGCCTCTCTGCCTACTTGTGTCTGTCAAATACATAAATTTTAAAAATCTTTTTTTTTTAAATTTTTTTTTTTAAGATTTTTTATTTATTTCACAGACAGAGAGAGATTACAAGCAGCCAGAGAGGCAGGCAGAGAGAGAGGGGGGAGCAGGCTCTCCACTGAGCAGAGAGCCCGATGCGGGGCTCGATCCCAGGACCCTGGGATCATGACCTGAGCCGAAGGCAGAGGCTTTAACCCACTGAGCCACCCAGGCGCCCCTTAAAAATCTTTTAAAAAATGCTTTAAAATGCTAAACTCCTGGGACGCCTGGGTGGTTCGGTCAGTTAAGCATCTGCCTTTGGCTCAGGTCATGATCCCACGGTCCAGGGTTCGAGTCCTCTATCAGCCTTCTTGCTCAGTGGAGCGCCTGCTTCTCCCTCTCCCTCTGCCTGCTGCACCTCCTACTTGTGCTCTCTCTCTCTGATAAATAAACAAATAAAATTTTAAAAAATAAAAATAAAATACCAAACTCTTGATTGCTCCAGACTTTTGCCCTTGGAGATCCCCCTGCTGGAAACACCATCCCCCCCACCCTCCCCCACCCCTCAACCCTGGCCATCTTCACATGACTGGCTCTTGCTTCGCTGTCTCTCTTGTGCTTCAGCTCTCAGCTCCAATCTCAACTCTTCAGAGAGGTCTTTCCTGAAATCCCTGGTTCCCACTGCCCCTTTCATGGTTCATACATCTCTTTCTGGACTTAGTCGGGTTCTGACATACAGGATTTTTCATAAAAATGAGTTGTGCAATTCTCATTGCTTGCAATGGTCTGAGTTAGTTTCAATAATATTGTGTTTCCCTCTCCTTTGAGGTTTGATAAAAGCCATAAAGCCATGTGGGCCTGCTGTCCTTTTAATGGTAGGTCTTGAGTCAATTTTCTATTCTTCTATGGTCATTGGTCTACTTAAACTTTCTACTTCTTCTGTGATCAGCTTATCGCAGGGGTTGGCACATGGTTGATACTTCCTCCATGCTAAGTATGAGGATATGAAGACAAGGATAGGCAGGTGCCGGACTCTTGGCTTCACACGCCCACCCCCTTCCCATCTGCTCAGGCTCCCATCCAACCTGTCCGTCAAGGCCCAACCATATGCTTCCTCCTCTGAGATGCCCTCTTGGATTTCTCCTGGCCCTTCTTCACTGCTCCTTTCTTGGGTCAATGGGTCCATCTCTTTGCTTCTCTGCTGAGCAGACGCCACGAGCTCTCTGCCTCTTAGCTGGCTGTCATGGGGGTGGAGGGGGAGGATGTGTGCACAGAAGAGGCCTCCCCCCTCGTGCCTGGCACATTCAGCATGTGCTGCCACCTCCCCCCAGCAGTTCCGATCACGCCAACATCTGGAGAACAGGCCACCGGGTCTGTCTGCGGCTCAGTGGGGATTTGCATGTGAGTACAAATATATATGCACACCCTGGGCCTTCGCCTCCGCATTCCTTGGCTGGCGCTTCACACCTGGGCCTGAGACAGGTCAACGCTGAGTGACTGGATTTGCATGCCCATGTATTTCTGGGTAGGGAGTCAGCTGGGGGAGTCTGAGAGGAAGTTGTTGAGGGAAGCTGGGGGGAGTTCAGAGTCTCTCTTGACCTGCTCCATTCACTAAATCTGGGCCTGCGGGACTTCCAGTCTGAGGGAGACAGAGCTGGATATACACACCCCTGGCCCCATGGGATCAAAACTGGAGGGGAAGTTTGGGAGCTGTAGGAGTCCAGAGTAAGGGCAGGAAAGGCTTCCTAGAGGAATGAATTTTTTGAGCCGGGTTTTGAAGTGTGAATAGGAGTTGGCCAAGTGAAAAAGAAGGGCTTTCCAGGCAGAGTCATTTTGTTGAAGGTAGATTAAGATGGGCAGGGGCTGATTGGGGCAGGGCCTCAAATGCCAGGCTGGGGGCTAGAAACGTCTCCTGAGGACAGAGGAGAGCCAAGAAGAGTGTGTGAGCATGCAGGGGGTGTGATCAGAGCTGTATGTTGGATAGATCGCTCAAGAGCCAGAATTGGGGATGACTTTGGTTCTTGGGTGAGGGTTGGGGGTTCCAAGGTCATTGAGGGTCAGAAGAGTCAAGCCCCTGCATGAGCCCATCTGCATCTGTCAGGCCTGGCCCCAGAGATGGCAGAGGATCTGGTGGCTTCAGGAGGAACCAAAGACCCCTGGAGTACAGTGACTTAAAGTGTATGCTGTAGGCCTGATCTCCCCTCAAGTCTCCTGTCATGACTCATCCAGCCCCCAACAGTCCTGTTCCCCATGGCAGCTGTGGCTAAGTTTATAAATGATAAATCACCCCATCTCTTTTTGCTCAAAACCCTCTCATAGCTCTCTGTCGCTTAGACCAAAACGTATAGTCCTCCCCACAGATCAGAGGACCCAGAGTGACCTCTGCGGCCTCTACCCCTGGCCTCCTTGCTCCAGCCTCATTAACATGTCTCGCCCTTCCTCAGGGCCTGCCCCTCCTTCTACCTGGAACTCATTCCCTGTCTTGGCTCTTGGGTCTCAGTTCAGAGAGACCCACCGCCCCAGCCTTTGGCTCATGGGTCTCCCTCATTATGTGAACCCTGCCCTGGCCAGGATGTCCTTGTCTAAACTGGGGACAGACTGAGAAGGGTCCAGATTCAGATCTTCCAGGCCCGGAGATTCATGTCTGAGTCCCATGTTCCCATGGGACCCCAGGCACGGGGGCATTTCCGGAGTCACCTTGGCACCAGGACCTCCGGGCCAGTGCCCCCCTTCTGTCCCCAGGGACCTGTCAGGGCTGGGGCAACACGTCCCAGCCGTGGGAACGCACCCGATTCCGGCCAGGGAGTAAAATTAGCCTGGGAAGTTAAATTTAGCAAGTTGAGCTGGAGCTGGGGGGCCAGGGCTGGGGCTCCCGTGGGTCCTGGCTCTGCCTGGTTGTGACTGCTCAGAGACCCAGACCAGGGAGAGTAGAGGGCACACCTGGGATCACATAGCAAGCCAAATACGACAGTGTCTAACACTCCTGGGCCCTGGGACTCTGGGACAGTTGAGGGGCAGGGGGAGTCCCACCCAGACCCCTTGAGGGAGTCTAGGAAGCAGATATAGTTGCTCCTGGAGATGGACCTACATTTTCCTCCACTTCCCAAGAGCTCATTCCCAGGGCTTGTGTCAGGTGCTCTGTATGTCATACCCAACCCCTCCACAGACCAGCACACTGAGGCCTAGAGAGAGGCCTGCCTTGCTGAGGATTGCCCGGTGGGTCAGAGGCTGTCTGGGACCTGCCAGCAGGCCCGCCTGACCCTGGGCAGGCCGCCCACCTAAAGCCTCAGTCACTTGTGACATGAGAAGTGCCGGGAGGTCATGTGGTCATAGACGTGGTGGGAGGGGTCTTGGATGCCTTGGGGAGGCTGTCCGTGTGATGGAAGGCATGCTCTTCTACAGGCGACATGACTCCTTCATTCCAAGGAGCCCGGCATGGGGAGAACTGGGGAAGGCCTGGAGCCCACCATGTTGCCTGTCTTGGGGACATGCTGCCCTCCACAAGCTCTCCCTTCTCGCCCTTGAGCACGCTTCTAGGGAGGTCCTCCTGAGAAGGGTCCAGCATTTCTCTCAAGCCAACCTCAGGCTCAAATCCCAGTGTGAGCTCTACGCTAGAGGTCCTTTCAGGGTGTCCCGACCTACTCCAACCTGTTATTCTTGTTTATGTACTTTTTTAAAAGATTCATTTATCCATTGTAGGGGAAGGGGCAGAGGGAGAAGGAGAGAGAATCCTCAAGCAGACTCCCTGCTGAGCGCGAACACCCATCCCCCCACCTACCGCCCCTGCCCCACCCCGCAGGGCTTGATCCCAGGACCCTGAGATCAGAACCCAAGCCGAAATCAAGAGTCAGGTGCTTGGGGTGCCTGGGTGGCTCAGACAGTTAAGTGTCTGCCTTCGGCTCAGGTCATGATCCCAGAGGCCTGGGATGGAGCCCTGAATCCAGCTCTCCGCTTTGTGGAGGGCCTGCTTCTCCCTCTCCCTCTGCCAGCTGCTCCCCCTGCTTGGGCTTTCTCTCTCTCTGTCAAATAAATGAATGGAATCTGTAAAAGAGAGGGGAAAAAAAGAGACTCAGAGGCTCAACAGACTGAGCCGCCCAGGTATCCTCCCTGTTATTCTTTTAATTTTTTTCAAATATTTTTTAAAAATTTATTTGAGAGAGAGAGAGAGAGAACAATCAGGGCGAGGGGCAGAAGGAGAAACAGGCTCTCTGCTGAGCAGGAAGCCTGAGATGAAACTCGATTCCAGAACTAGGATCATGACCTGAACCAAAGGCAGATGCTTAACCGACTGAGCTACCCAGGCCCCCCCCACCAGTCTTTTTATTTTATTTTTTTAAGATTTTTTATTTCTTTACTTAACAGAGAGAGAGAGAGATCACAAGTAGGCAGAGAGGCAGGCATAGAGAGAGGGGGAAGCAGGCTCCCCACTGAGCAGAGAGCCCCATGTGGAGCTCGATCCCTGTACCCTGAGATCATGACCTGAGCCGAAGGCAGAGGCTTAATCCACTGAGCCACCCAGGGGCCCCCAATTCTTTTTAAATGAATGTAATCTATAATCACTGAGAGGGGAAAGTTAGAAAATTCAGGTAATCGAAAAGGGAAGAAAAAAACACCAAAGGTCACACATTGTATGATTCCATTTACATGAAACATCTAGAATGCACCAGTCCATAGAGACCATGGATCTGTGGTTGCCAGGGGCTAGGGAGGGAGGATAGGAAGTGGCTGCTAATACTCGTGGGGTCTCCTTTTGGGGGGATGGAAACTTTCAGGAGCTAGCTGGAGGTGGTGTTTGTGCAATGTTGTGAACACACTCCATGCCACTGAATTGCACACTTTAAACTGGTGAATTTCAGGTGGTGTGAATCGCATCTCAATTTTTTAAAATAGGAGGAAACTTCACCCATAAATTTCAACCCAGCAGTGGCTCTTATCTTGCTCATTTCCTTCTAGTCTTTTTTCTACTCTCAATGCAATTTTTAAATATATTTTCTTGGAACCACAGCCCTCGATCTTGCTTGTTGGGGAGCTGTTACAGGATTGAATGGCTTCCCAGTGTCCAATGTGCAGACCAGGTTTTTTTGTTTTGTTTTGTTTCCAGTGGCTCCAGATTAGTGATCCAGTGAGCAATGTTTCCTGAGCACTGCCAGGTATGGGCATCAGATGTCCATCCAACCTGGCCCATCAAGGGCTTTTAGGCTGTTGCCAGTATTCATAATAGCAGCACATATGTGGCACCTGCTGTATGCTGGTAGATGTGAATACTTCCCATGGGCTAGCTCATTTCATTCCCCAACAACACTGGCCTGTTAAGCCATCGCACATACCGAGGGGCTTAGGCAGGTCAAGGTCCCCCAAGGTCCCACAATTAACAGCTTGTTTAATTTTAGGGCCAATGGTGGGGCATCTATACCCCGATCCTTTGCCCTCAGTTACCCTTCTCTTCATGTGGAATTCACTGAGCATCTACTGCATCTGGAGCTGGTTGAGTGGGGACTGTGGGGGTGACCCAGACTGCCTTGATATCCCCCATCATCTCCCTTCTCAGTGCTTGGCAGGGGCAGGTGGAAGACATAAGGGAGGCTGGGTGCCTGGTCTCACTTTCCACCCACCCGCTCTGTCCTCTTTTCCTTCCCCCCAAGGCCAAGTTCGCTCCACCCAGCCTGGCACAATGGGGAGGAAAAAAATCCAGATCTCACGCATTCTGGACCAAAGGAATCGGCAGGTGAGTTCACTGGGTGGAACAGCGGCTGGGGGAAAGGGGTTCTAGGCACTGGACCAAGCCTGGGCAAAGACCTGTCCATTTGAGGGGACTGTGACGGAATGGGGAGCCTTGGTGTGGTGTCTGGAGTTTGAGACGTAACATTTGCTCATTTTCATGCTGATTTATTCATTTATTCTCCCTGATGACGGAAGCCCCAATCACAGGAGAGATGAAACTTGACACACACCCACCCAACTCAGAGGGCTGGTCCAGAGGGAGGCACAGAAGCGAGGAAGCCCAAAGAGGGAACGTGGGCCCTGTCCTGGAGACCCAGGACAACTTCCCAAAGGAGAGGGTATTCGGGCTAGGTTTTGAAGCACCAACAGGAGTCTGCCGGGTTGAGAAGTGGAAAGTGGGGGAGCAGTATAGTCAGCATGGACAGCATGCACAAAGCCCGACAGAATCTTGAGGCATGCTCGGGGAACAGTTGGCCCCTCCCTCTCCTCCTTGCCACCCCCAATCCATGTCTTCTCCCACCCTGTGGGTCCCGGCTCCAGGTGACATTTACTAAGCGGAAGTTCGGGCTGATGAAGAAAGCCTATGAGCTGAGTGTGCTCTGCGACTGTGAGATCGCCCTCATCATCTTCAACAGCGCCAATCGCCTCTTCCAGTATGCCAGCACGGACATGGACCGCGTGCTCCTGAAGTACACGGAGTACAGCGAGCCCCACGAGAGCCGCACCAACACCGACATCCTCGAGGTACCCCTGGGGCCTTCCTCCCCAGCGCCCTGAGGTCCAGCTCCTGGGCGCTCGCTCCGAGCCTAGGGACTCTGGGTTGGCACAAAAGACGAGTGTTGCAATCTAGGTTTGCTGCTGGTAAAAGGTTTGAGGCGATGCAGGGTCCCTCCGAGGGGCCGCTGGCCCCATTGTAGAGATAAAAACACTCACCACTGTGCATCGAGGGCTCCACCGCGTGCCCCGCACACAGCTCATCTCACTGAATCTTGTCCCCTGTTTGGTGAAGCCAGAGACAGAATAAAGGGCACATGGAAGCAAGGGAGACCTCACTGAGGGCTGGCAGTGTTTTTGTCTGAGGTGCTGTGTCCCCCGGAGAAAGAGGCAACCTGGCGCCAGCTGACTCGTCCCCCATACCCGCCACCCAGGATGGGCGAGATCACTTCCCTTTGGAAATGAGAATCTTTTCCCAAGATGGGAAGTGGAAGCCACAGAGACTGGAAAGACCAGCAGACCTAGGGCTGCGCATGGCACCCCCCTCATGTTTCGGGAGGGTGGGGAGGAGCTGTCAAAGGAGAGGCAGGGGTCCAGGCGTGTGCAGGTCCAGGGGGAGGCAGCTCAGGAAGGCCTAGAAGGTTGTCCTCCAACCTTTACGAAACACCTGTCGCACGCTGGGCGGAGGCTAGGTTCAAGCTCGGAATGGAGGCACCAGGGTCCTATTTAGGAGGAGAGTTAGGACAGCACCAGCAGGGCTGCTGGATCCTGGCCCCTCACAGTGTGACGTGGGCCTCTCTGGTCCCAGGGCAGGACAGTCCCTCTCTCGCACACATTTGGAATTTTCTAGATGATAACTCACTGGGGTTTTTGGTCAATGAGATTTGCCTGCACTCCAACCGGTCAGCCCACAGAGCTGGGTGGGTAGGTCTCTTCCCTCTCCCGAAGAACCAGGTTCCCTGGCTCGGATGGGGGAGGGGAGGGTCACCATATTTTCTCCTCGCTCCTCAGACACTGAAGCGGAGGGGCGTGGGCCTCGATGGACCAGAGCTGGAGCCAGATGAAGGGCCTGATGGGCCAGGAGAGAAGCTGCGGAGGTTGGCAGGTGACGGGGGTGACCCAGCCTTGCCCCGGCCCCGGCTCTATGTAAGTGACTTCCCGCACCATGATGATGGGGCCCTCCCTCACCTCCTAGGCCCAAATGGTCAAGGTTGAGACTGAGACAGGGACCTAGAGTTAGGGAGCTGGTCTCTGCCTAGGTAGAATGGGAAGGCTTCCTGGAGGAGCTGGCATTATAGTTGGGGCTTTGAAGGATGAATAAGAGTTCAGTGGACAGCCATTTCCTTCCTTCTTTATTTCTTTGATTCATCAAACACCCTGGGAAGCCCCCTCAGTACCAACCCCATGCTGAACAAGAAGCCTGAGCTCTGGGCCTAGCTGTTGAGGCGTGACAGCACCAGGCACAGGCTCCTTCCATCATGTGGAAGGAGCCAGAAGGAAGCATAGCAAGGGCTTCCGGAGGCAGAGGCTGGCCCCTGATTTTGTGTCTTGGATTTGATGTCCTTATCTCCATGTTCTTCCAACCAATCCTGTCCTCTCTGCTCTCAGCCTGCAGCCCCTACAATGCCCAGCCCGGACATGGTATATGGGGCCCTGCCTCCCCCAGGCTGCGACCCCAGTGGGCTTGGGGAGGCCCTTCCCGCCCAGAGCCGCCCATCCCCTTTCCGGCCAGCAGTCCCCAAAGCTGGGCCCCCAGGTGAGCATGGGTCATAGGCCCTGGGGCAACAGGGGGCGGGAATCCCAGGGGGGCCTATAGGGGGGATCTTGATTCAGGCCCTGCTTGTCTGTGTGTATTACCTCTGGACCTCAAACTTCATTCGGTGACGTGGCCACATGCCCTCTCTCTGGGGGTTTCCTGCTCCTCAGGCCTGGCGCACCCTCTCTTCTCACCGAGCCACCTTGCCAGCAAGACACCACCGCCCCTGTACTTAGCAGCGGATGGGCGGAGGCCAGACCTGCCTGGAAGCCTGGCAGGGGCCCGAGGGGGACTGAGCACCTCAGTGAGTGAGGGGGAAGTGTGGCAGGGTTGATGCGGGAGGGCAGGATGGCGTGGATGTGGGCCTCAATTTCCCCTTGACCCTGTCTCCCCACAGAGAGGCCTCTATGGTAGCCTACAGAGTCCGTGTTCCGCCACAGCTCCAGGACCCCCACTCGGGAGTTTCCCCTTCCTCCCGGCAGGTCCCCCAGGTATACACCCCCCATTGTACCCTGCCCTGGGAGACATCCATACACTTGCCTTCTGGGGGTGGGGGTCAGCATTTTCCCACCCACCAGAACTGAAAACTGGCTGGTGGGATGGGTCAAGCTTGGGCAAGGGGCTCCCTGAGGTCAAGGCCTCAGCTTATTCCTCCTACCCCCCAGAATATGGCCTGGGAGACCCCCCTCCGCCCCCTGGCCTGCTGCAGCCCCCCACCCTGGCCCCCTGGCAGCATTCGAGGGGTGATGGGCCCCCAGCCGCCCCACCGCAGCCCAGGTAAGTGCCCCAACTGTCCCTCCTCTCTCTCCTCCCTAGTTCGGTCCGCTGTGTGGTCCCTCCAAGTCTTCCCAAGCCCTAGCCACTGCTGACCTCTGGTGGCCACTCCTGGTTCTACACTCAGCCCCTCCCGTCTGTTCTTGGTGGAATAAGTGGCTATTTTGGAAACCCCAAGAGGGACTGCCACCCCCTCCTTTCCCAAGGTCCTCCTGCGGAGCCTTTGCCCAAGCCATACCACCTCCCTGGCTTCCCTCCCTTCCTCTCTGAGCTCACAGCCCTCCTCTTTCTCTGTCTCTCCCTGCAGTGGGAGCCGTAGCCTGAGTGAGGAGGGTCCCCCCGCCCGTGGCGCCTCCCCGCCAACCCCCCCGGTCAGCATCAAGTCCGAACGCCTCTCGCCGGCCCCCGGGGGCCCCGGCGACTTTCCCAAGACTTTCCCTTATCCCTTGCTCCTGTCCCGGCCCCTGGCAGAACCCCTACGGCCCGGGCCCCCCCTTCGCCGGCTGCCCACAGCCGACGGCTGGGCTCGATAGTGGTGGCACCAGTCCTTCCTCCCACGCGGGGCTGGGAGAGGGCACGTGGGGTCCCAATCTCCCTCCCCACCTCGTTAGAGAAGAGCCAGCAGTTACGTCCCTCCAAAGTGAGGGCCTGGAGTTCAGATCCACGGTCGGCTCGGCGGGGGTTCCCTTCTCCCGTTTCCTGTGTGTGTATCCACCAATAAAACGCTCATGGTGTCCATGGACGAAACTATCTGTCGCTGCTCAGAGCCACCACCACATCCGGGTCCTCCCATCTGCTCCCCAAAATCTCAGTCTTGCCTTGTCTTGGTTTGGGGTACCCCCCCTCCAGAATCCTATCCTGAGACTAGGATTCGAAGGTGGGTATCCCAGAGGAAGGCAATCAAGGGGTAGGGATGTGACAGAGAAGAGCCCTGAAGGGGGCGCCAGCGAGCTGGTGACTCCGGGGGCAGCGGGGCCCACCTCTTCCGCCTCTGGAGACCCTGGGCGGCGGGGGCGGGGGGCGCTTAGAGTGCGCACCTATAGGGGTTCCACTCCAGGGGCTAGAGGCTGAGCTACTAGCCTCTAAGGTTGTCCAGTCGTGTACTCAAGGGCAAGTTCCCAGGCTGGGTTGCGATCGCTTGCAGCAAGTAGTTGGGAGTCTTGAACGTTGTGCTACCTACCAGCCGGCTGGGAGCGGTCACTACACGATTCATCTTGTAATGGGCATATCCCTTGATCCCTTGACCCAACAATTTCGATCCTCCAGAGGCAGGAGGGAGCCGGGTGTTTATTTACCCACTCTGGGGGGCACAAACTCCCCCCACTCTGGCGGGTATTCTGAGCGCAGATGGGTGTCCGGGAACCGGAAGGAGCTCCGTCTGGTTCCCCTGGTTCCCCCGTCCAGTCATCCCCGCGGTTGTCTCGTGGGATGTTTATTTTTTTATATATTTATTTATTTATTTATTTGAGAGAGAGACAGTGAGAGAGAGCATGAGCGAGGAGAAGGTCAGAGGGAGAAGCAGACTCCCCGTGGAGCTGGGAGCCCGATGTGGGACTCGATCCCGGGACTCCAGGATCATGACCTGAGCTGAAGGCAGTTGCTTAACCAACTGAGCCACCCAGGCGCCCCTCGTGGGATGTTTATAACACTCAGATCGAATCCCTGACCTTTCCGAGCTCCTGAGCTGCTCCCACCCCTTTACTCTGTCTGGCCCTGTCGCCCACCATGTCTCTTGCTCTGATCCCCGCCCCTAGAAATATTTCCAGTCCCAAGCCTTTGCTGGGTGAAATGGAGGCAAGGTTGGAGAGGGTCCCTTCTTAGCCTCTGGATCTCACCTTCACGGGGGACAAGAGGCCAAGTCAGTCCCTGAAGTCAGTGCCCACGGGTTAAGTGCCTCGTGTCGGGTTCCTAAAAATGTGGGCTGCTTTCAAAGACTGGGGGATGGGGGCATGGGCGGGTGGCTGTGGTTCTGCATGCCCATCCCGGGAGACTGCACTTTCACCATCGTCCATTAGGCGGCGCCCAATAGCGAGCTTTGCTCAAAAGTTAAAAAAAAAAAAAAGTAATTAAAAGATAAAATCCCTCTTGACTTCCAGGGGCTTCACCACATGTTTTCAGGGTCTGAGCCTGGGAACTCAGAAAGGACTGTGTCACATATTGCCTGCACTTGTATAATTATACTGTACAGCTTGGGGTTTCCTGGGTCACCAGAGGTCAGTGAGCAGCAGGCTACTGGCTTCTGGAAACACCTTTTGTTCAGACTCCTGCTCTGCACCTGCTGGCTCTGCCCGAGGGGCTTGGGGAGCAGTGAGGGTTGTGCGAAAGTGTCCTCTGCTAGCCTTTCTAAGGACACCATGGTGATGTCAGTCAGAGCCATTGTCACCATCAGAGGGGCCGAGTCTCCCAGGAGCTCAGTCACTGGCTGAAAGCATCATGGGAATTGTGGCACAAATGTAGTCACGAGAATCGGAAACCTGAGAGATGCATTTTCCAGAGCATCATACACAGAGATGGTGGAATGAGAGTGTGGACTTCACTGTAGTCAGGGAAGCTGGGAGGTTAACACAGACAGACATAGGGAGTGTCTAGTGAGGGATCAGGGAACGTGGAGTACCCAGTGCAGGACAGAGAATGTGTATTCACCCAGAGAACAGAGAACAAGGAGTGTCCAGTGTAAAACAGACAACATGCGCATCCAATGTAGAGTAGAGAGTAAGGAGTGCCCATTTTAGAACAGAGGAGGGACACTGTCTGGCCTTAAGTGTTAAGAGGTGGCCTCAAGCTGCTCTGGGAAAAATAGACTGGGGGGTGTGTGAGGTGAGGTGTAGGGGGTGGAGCCAGAGATCTGGGAGCTGGGGACTGCCGCGGAGATAAGACGGAAGTTGATTGGGTGGAGGTCATGGGGCTGGTGAGACTGGCTACACTTGGAGCTTGGAAGGCGGAGCTATCATGAGAGGCTGAGAGATCACATATGGGTGAGAGGGGAGTCAAGGCCAACTCCAGAGCTTGTGGATAACTCGGAAGATGGGGAGCTGCAGGAGGGAAGATCAAGACCGCCTGTGTGAATTTCCCATGGTTCATCGCATTGGATGCGCCTCTGGGACACCTTAACTCATAAGCCCTGGGTCCAGAAGGAGAGGTCAAGGTGTAGCGTAGAGATTTGAGCCTCCCAGAACCTCAGTGTCTTCGTCAATGAATTGGAGACAATGGTCCTGCCACTTCAACCTACTGGAAGAAGCACAAGTGTCAGCAACCTCTCCCAGCCTGGTATTCAGGGGACCTGCAGCAAATGTCCCTCCTTTCTTTCTTGGTCCCCTTCTCTGACACCCTTCCCAAATCCCAGCTTCCTTGGATCCCTCGTGGATTCATAGATTGGCTCACAGAACCCATGTTGGTCCAGGGAAATCCCAGTGCCCCTCACCACAACTGTCACACATCTTCTCTCCAGAGGATACTCTGAGTCCAGAGGACCAAAACTACAGTGAATCCCCTGCAAACAGACATCCACATGTGCTCATAAACAAAGACAAAAACACCCACAGAGGGACGCCTGGGTGGCTCAGTTGGTTAAGCCTCTGCCTTTGGCTCGGGTCATGATCTCAGGGTCCTGGGATCGAGCCCCTCATGGGCCTCGCAGCAGTGGGGAGCCTGCTTCCCCCTGTCTCTCTCTGCCTGCTGCTCTGCCTACTTGTAATCTCTCTGTCTTTGTCAAATAAAATCTTTTAAAAAATCTTTTAAAAAGTTAGAAAAACAGCTCAGACATCTCATCATACCCACATATATGTCCACATTCAGGTAGACACACTTATCCATAAAAACTTAAGTACCCAGGCTAGAAACCCTTCCCTCCAAGCCTGGAAACACAATATATTGGATTCTTAAGACTGACTTTTTTTGGTCCTTGATCTAGCTATGCCTGAAGCTCACAATGCTTTTAGAGTTGTCACAAAATCCCCCCCCCTTTTTTTTTTGCTGGAACCCATTTGAGTTGGGGTGTGTGTGTGTGTGCATGTGTGTGTGTTCAATCAGAGTACTGATTTATAGAGAAGAATAAGGCTTTGCTAAATGAAAAAGATTGAGAAAGGAGGTATTCCAAGATGAAAGATAGCATTTACAGATAGCAAGGCCAGTGGCAAGCTGTATTCTACCGTGTACAATATGTTGGCGGCAGACTGAAATCAGGTGGAGCACTTGACTATGAGACTGTGAGCACTTGGGAGTCTAGTCAGTGGGAGCCAGCGAATGTTCTTGATCAGGGAAGTTCCACATTCCCCAGCGGGAGTGTGAATTTGCCTCAGACCTGCGAGATGGGTGCAGAGGCTAGGAGACTAAATCTCAGAGAGGGCAGCCACATAGGGAACCAGAGAGTCCTGACTCTAGGGGTGGCTGAGCTTGCCGTAGGTCTTCGAACTACAATTTCCGGCATGCAACGCGAGCGACCTCGTGTCCCTCGTGGTTTGCTCCAGCTGCAGCCTGACAATTGGTCCTACGGGCTGTTTGTCAGAAAGGTCGGGCTCTGATTGGCTGGATTCCCGAGAGCCTCCGGGAGCCTCAGGTCAGCGGACCGCGCTCCCGCCCGGGACATGGTGAGCCGGCAGCTAGCGGCATAGGGGGGCCTTGACTGAGGGGCAGGAGATCCCGCTGAGGGGGTCCAGGGAGACACCGAGGGGATTGGGATCCCTTTGTGGGGATTGGGAACTCTGAGGGACTCTGGGTCGCGCTGAGGGCCATGTGTCCCTCTCTGGGTTCAGTGTCCCTGCAGGACCTATGTTGAGGGTTCTGCCTGAGGGATTGGAGGCTTCCGAGCGTTCGGGAATTTTGGGAGATCTCTGAGAGCCCTCTAGAGGCCCAAGGTCCTGCCGAGGGGTCACAGCCCCGCGAAGGGGACTGGGGAACGCACAGATCCTCGCTGGAGAGTTTGGGGGTCCCGTTGGAGCCCAGGCTGGCGACATGGGTCCTGCGGAAGCATGAGGGCCGCTGCGTGGATTTAGGTGTGTGGAAGGGCCAGGGAGAGCCCTGAGAGGAGGAGCCAAGCCAAGGGGATCTGGGTGGCCTCGAGGCGGGCGTGAGTCCCAGAATCGGAGACAGCACGGTCGGAACCTTCAGGTCTCACGCAGCCCTGGGTCAAATTGAGTTTATTCTTCGACTTAGCCTGGCCACTGTGGGTGGGTCAGGCTGATGCGAGGCGAGAGCGGGAACTCCAACCCCTAAATGTTCGAACTGGGCAGAGGAGGGGCCCTGGAGGACGACCGGACCCTGCGTGGAGGATTCCCCAAGGAGGGGCGTTGGAAGTGCGCCTGAACCTGAAAAGTGGACATGGTTCCAGGCCTGGGTGCGGGAAAGAATGGGAGATAAGCGGAAGGGTTCTTGAGAACAGGATTGCTAACAGGATTAGTGTTAGCAGGTAGCAGGAGTCTCCTATTCTCAGTTTGTAGGTCCAGGGAAAGACTGAGCAGGAAAGGGACGTGGGCTGATGGGAGGCTCCAGGTATCTTTGGAAATCTGCAGAGGCAGGACCTCAAGACCAGAGGCGGCTGGGGGACGGGGCTTGAAATATATCCCTGGACCGACCTCAGGAGCCTCAGGTGAAGGGAAGCTTGTCTTCCTTCCCTTCTTCCCTTCCTCCCTGCTTCTCTTTCTTCCCTCCTCTCTCCTTCCGTCTTTCCCTCCTGCCTGTCCTAGGTGCTGGGACTGAAGCTGGAACAATGGTCTCCTCCCTGGGAGGTGTCACAGGGAGATTAGGTCTGCAGTGGAGAGGCCAGGGGTCTGGGAGGGCCTCTGAGACCCCAGTGGATTGACACAGAGAGGGCTACGGCGAAAGCCGGCCAGTGAGAGGCCAGTGAGAGGCAGGGTGTCATGAGCTGGGCCCTCCAAGAGTTGCAGGCTGCAAAAAGGATTTGGATGTTGACTGACATCACGACTCCCCGCGGGAGTGAGGGGCGGGTACTGGGGCCTTTAGAGACCTAGATGATCTGCGCGCTAGGCATAGAGGTACAGGCTAGAGGTGCCGTTGTGTTGGAGTCGTGCAGGGCCGTAGGTGGTTAAAAACCTAGCAGGAGATTGAGTCACAGGGTGGAGGCCATAGAGGGAAGAGGAAAACCAGCAGGGGAGCCCCAGGATCTGATGTCTGGAGAGACGCGATGGGAGGCTGGGGGTGGCGAGGGAAAGGACGGGAGAGGATTGTAGGAGGACCCGCTGGACCTCGGAGAGGCCCACTTCACTGATCTTGGAAGGGGGCTCCCTGACTGTGCCTGTCCCCATGGTCTTTAGTGACCCCTAGCCAGCCTGCACTTGGGGGTTAGGGAGGGTGGGCAGTGAGAATAAATTAGTGAGATTTAATGACCAGAAAGTTGGGGCCCCAGCCTCATTACTGAGAAATGTTTCTGGTTTACAAGTTACAGGCATAGAGAAAATATCCTGTTAGTTATCTTTTTTTTTTTTAAGATTTTATTTATCTGTCAGAGAGAGTGAGCACAGGCAGACAGAGAGGCAGGCAGAGGCAAAGGGAGAAGCAGGCTCCCTGCTGAGCCCGATGCGGGACTCGATCGCAGGATGATGGGATCATGACCTGAGCAGCAGGCAGCGGCTTAACCCACTGAACCACCCAGGCGTCCCTCCTGTTATCTTAATGATGGATTTCTCAGCAGCAGTTCTGAATTACTGTGTTGGCCCGATACCCATCACACTAGAGCTTTTCCTACTGAAGCCAGCATAGTCTTGCCTGATTAAAAGGATAATTTTAATAATTAATTTTAATATTAAAGTAATCTTTATTTCACTTTAGTTGTTAATTATAATATCATAATACTAGTTGACAGCACTCCTGAGCACATAATTTTATATAATTGCATAATTACTGATACCAAATTGGTATTTACTGCATTCAAGCAGGAAAACCCAGCTTCAGACTGATTACCAAAAGTATTTCTTCTAAAACGTTTTAAAATTAATATATGAAAACGTGTTATGAATTGGTAAAAACTTTGTTATGTAGAACTTAGTGAGAAATTCCTAATTTAAAAAGCCATCCCACTCATATGTGTGAGTCTTTGTCCTGAGACTGGTAGTGGCCAGAAATAGGCTTTCCAAGGAGGTTGGTTACAAAGGGTGGGAGAAGGAGAGGGCGATGAAATCATGAGGATAATTTCCGGTGGCAAAGAGGGACGCGGAGCTGCCAGGGGGAACTACGGAGGGGAGCCTCTTTCACTGGCTGTGCTCCTTGTAGGTCCGGATAGTGGTCTCGACAGTACATGAAACAGAATAGGTAGTACCCCATTTCCAGATGGGGAAACTGAGGCCTCAGGGAGATGAATACCTGAAATCCATAGCAAAGGCCAGAAGTGAACCCCACCGTAATCTCTCCACCACCCTACCCCCAACTAGGTGGGGGTGGTAGGGAGTGCGGGAATCCACACACAGCAGGGGCTCCCCAAGTTAAGTCTGAGTCCACCCCAGGCCCCTCCTTCAAGATGCAGCTGGAACCCTGGACGCCCTCCCTCTCCAACCTGGCCCCAGCCTCTCTATAAATAGCCTGAGTTCTGAGGCAATGAGCTTGTGACCTCCTGGCAGGCACTGCCTTTCGTGTCCCCTCTCCCCAGGCGGTCCTGGGAGTGCAGCTGGTGGTGACCCTGCTCACCGCCACCCTCATGCACAGGCTGGCACCGCACTGCTCCTTCGCACGCTGGCTGCTCTGCAACGGCAGGTGAGCCGCAGCCCCGCCCCGGGCGGTGGGAGGAGCCCCCACCGGGCCCCACCCCTTCGGCTTCCTCCCAGCCCTGCCGCGCGCCCTCCAAAGTGTTTTTAGTTTTTTAAAAACAACTTTATTGAGATATAACTGACATACAATAAACTGCAGATATTTGAAGCACACAGTTGGATCCGTTTTGACAGATGTCCACACCCGTGAGACCACATTTCCACACTGGGAAGAGCAGCTGCTTTCCCCCACTCCTGCCTCCCTGGAATCTAAACCCCCTTCCACACTACTCTCGCTGTAGATCTGTTTCCTGCAGTGCTTTTTGTCCCTGTTGGGATCTTGGACCCTTTCTGAGACCTAGTGGAAACTGTGTACTTTCCCTCCAGGACAAGGCACACGCCTGCTCCACCAGAAGAGATAGCCAGCAGATTCAGGGGTGTCCGGGACTCCCGGCCACCCTCTCATCTCCCCAGAGCGGCTCACGGCACTCCCCCCAGCAAAGCCCCAGCCCACCCTCCAGTCGTTCCCCTGGCCTTGCATAGCCCCTGCCCATCCTGTCCCCATGCATTTCGGGTCCAGGTCTCCCCCTGACTCCAGTCCTGGGTTTGAGGATTCATTGCCTTGAGCCCTCCATGCTGGAGCTTTCCTGACTTCCCGTCTTTGCCCTCAGTCTCTTCCGATACAAGCACCCTACTGAGGAAGAGCTTCGGGCCCTGGAGGGAAAGCCACCAAGGCCCAGAGGCAGGAAGGAGCGGTGAGTGAGCCCCCAGCCTTAGGGGAACGGCTTCCCTTCCAGGCGCAGTTCTGGGCACCAAGGAGAGTGGTGAATACCTCAGGTTAAGAAGATGTCAGTGTCCTTCATTGGTTGCCTCCCACTGACAGCTTGCTCTGGGCCAGCCCTGTGAGCAGGTGGCCTCTGCACCCGCGTGTGCCGAGACCCCGGCTGGGGAGAAGGCACCTCCTAAGCCAGCGCCTCCTGTGTTCCGAGGATGGCACAGTGGAACCTTCCAGACTGGCGTGGGGAGGGCTGCCATGTCTGGCTGGGGAGGAGAGAACAGAGGATGCTGGTCTGACATGCCTCCTCCCCTCACCGCCTCCCCACCCGCCCCCCAACAGGTGGGCCAATGGTTATAGTGAAGAGAAGCCCTTGTCTGTGCCCCGAGATGCCCCTTTCCAGCTGGAGACCTGCCCTCTCACAGCCGTTGATGCCCTCGGTAACAGCCCAGCTGGGTCCCCAGCATCCCAGCCTCAGCCTACACCCTGGGGGGATTGGTGAGGGGGGTGTCCTGCACGGGGCTGCGGACTGAGCCCCGGACTCCCCGCAGTCCTGCGCTTCTTCCTGGAGTACCAGTGGTTCGTAGACTTCGCCGTGTACTCGTGCGGCGTGTATGTCTTCACGGAGGCCTACTACTATGTGCTGGGCGCGGCCAAGGAGACCAACATCGCTGTGTTCTGGTGCCTGCTCACGGTCGCCTTCTCCATGTATCCTTCCTCAGGCTGCCAAGGCCATCAGGGAGGCGGGAGGCACGTGGGAGCCTGGGAGCCGGACTGGAGCTTTCCTTCCCCTCTATCCCCGAATTGGTGTATCAGTTATCAGCTGCTGTCCCACAAAACTCCCCAAAGCTGGGTGGTGGTGAAAAACAGTCACTATCCTATTTGATCTCCTCCTGGGCTGGGCTCAGCCCCACAGCCTTATCTCTGCTCTAAGGGGTCCCACCTTCCAGCAGGCTAAGCCAGGCTTCCTCCTAGCAGCAGAAACACCAGCAAGGAGGAAGGGGTGCTGCAAGCCTTCCGAGGCTTTGCAGGACGTTGGCCCACCGCCATCCCTGTCCGCTCTCTCGCTCCCTCGCTCTCTCGCTCTCTCAGTCAACTCAAGTCTCTGGCCCAGATGCAGGGACAGGAAAAGAGATGCCCCCTCTGCTTTGGGGTTGGTTTTTTTTTTTTTTTTTAGTTAAAAAAAAAAAAGATTTATTTATTTATTTGAC